>PNEQ01025301.1:22906-47822 GCA_003012365.1 Medauroidea extradentata | reverse complement strand
AGAGCTCGCGTGCACCGTACGTGAAGTGCCTGGTTTGGCAACAATGCTAGATCCTATGAAAGGAATGGTGTGATGGAAAGAGACCGGTAACCGCCCCAGGGAGGGGTGAGAGGCCGGAAAGAGTAACAAGGATAAAGATGTGGGGAGGGATGTGAGGAGTTGACTAACACCACGTGATCAAGTATGCGAGTGTGCTGCTTTCCTTCGTGAATCTGCGGAACTATTTCAGCTACGAAGAGAAATGATTCTCTAAACACACAACAGATGTGTTAGTATCGGAAACCTGAAACAATATGGCGGGGACAAATTTCCCTTAAGAATAGCTGCTTCTAGTATATTTGCCAAACTATTTATTTTAGAGGTATAGTTTTCTAACGAAAATGTTTCTTTGGTGGTTAGAAATAGTCCTACAGAAAAGAAAATATTTTGTAAGGTTAGGTTACTTATGGATACACTTACCTAACAAAATTTTTTTTTTCTAGATAGGACTGCTTTAACCACTATACGAAAACCACTATACGAACAGTTTTCAACATTAACCTGTTCCTCTAAAATCAATAGTTTGCCAGTATACAATGAGTAGCTATTAAGTAGCCTCTTCTAAATCCATGCGGATTCTCCTGCAGCCAATTCTTCTCATTCATGAGACTGACCACAAGCTGTAGGTACCATATGTGTACTTTCACAGTTTCATGTTACTACCATTTTCAGAGTAAAGATACCATCACCTTGAACAGGGTTGTGAATGTGTGTCACACAGCATAGAGATTATGTTTAAACATTTAAGAAAAATATAAGTATGTTACAAATAGTAGAAATAATTTTTTGGGTAGAAAATCAATTTTAGATGTAAACTTATGTTGCCTTCTTTTGGTAAATGAACCTGGAATAAATAGAACCTAAAGAAATTCGAGTAAAGCACCATTTAAATTGTATAATGCTGTTACCAACACACAGTATTATCATGCCGGGAGTATATTGTCATCTCAAAGGCTGGAGATTTACCTGATGCAAATATGAGAGGGTAACTACATAAAATTCAGGAGGCCTTTACTGAAATCCTGGTCAATTATTTAACCCCACTGACGATCAGCGATTCTGTAGCTGATCTTCCAGCTCCAAGGGATGCCTCATGTCTTAACCACTCTCTCAGGTATGGACAGAACCCTAGTATAAACACCTATTGTTCTGTGTTTAACGACCAGACAGACAACCCAGAACATTCAGCGATGACTGGTGTGTGTTGCAGCAACCACCCATTTTGTTTTCACAATTGTGGCACTAGACTTACATAACTTGCGTTCAGCAGGAGGCAAAGACCCATGGTGCAATGAGTCTGACATGCAGAAATCCAACTGCCCAGGCCTCAGCTGAACCTCTATGGCAAATGATACCCGACTTCGGCAGCGCCAAAACACAAAACTAAACTTTTAAAGCAGAAATTATACGTTGCCACAATGAACCAAGACTCGGTTAAGGCCCCTGTACAAACCACCCATGACAATATAATATGAAATTTATAATTTAGCGTTAAATGAGGAGAGCCTTATTTTTGTCAAAGACATCCAAAGTTGGTAAGAAATAATCCTTCAAAGCCTACAACATCAAGATAACAAAATTTAATTTAATTTTGATTTTTACTCATTGGTAGCTCTGTATAATCTTCATAATGCAATTATTTTGTTATTTATTAATTAATTTATTTGGTTCTTATTTTGTTGAGCCTACTTGTGTGGCTGTAGCCACAGGGCTATGGAACACATCAAGAATTTACATCGATAATTAAATACACAAATTAGAACATTATAACAATACTATACTGACGCCGTGTCCGGTGAGAGTGAGGTAGGAACGGAGCTGCGTCGGAATTCTCTGGCCGCCACCCGGTTAAGCGTGTAGCCGGGAACACGAGGCTCAATGGGTCGTGGTCTTCTCGTGCCGGCGTGCCCCTCTCTCATCTGGCGAGTCGAAACAGCTGCGGATCGGGAAAAGCAGGGAGGATCTGGAGAAAACTACACCTTACATGGACAATTATGGGGCGGTCCACACCCCCATACCCTAGGGCCTTAATCGAGCCAGTTCCAAATGAAGAAACAAAGTAAAACACTGGGCCGGATAGTTGCACATGCGCGTTACGTTTCTCGCTGGACGAATCAGAGTCCCGAAGCACACCACGTCTCTCTCGTTTCTGTCCATCGCGGCTGCTGCTTCAAGACTGCCTTTTTCATGAGCTGGTAAAGGGAGGGGGCAGCAAAGCCATGTGTCCTGCACTGGCAGATGGCCGGGATGGCAGGTGTCACACGTCAGTGTCAAGTTCACACATGCCCTGCCACCGTCACTGATCTGCCACACACACTCAAGTATCGCGCATCTGCCAAATCCAACCAGCGCACACCTGCCACTGACACACTCTGCGAACACCTGCCGTAACCAGGTGCAACTCCACCTGGCCTGTGGCCTGGTACGACGACAATATGTTCACTCCATGTTATTCTCTTATCTATGTATAATCTTAAAAATTTTACAAATGGTAACTCTTCAGTTTCATAATTTTTGTATTTACTAAGTATTTTTTCTTTTGGTCTATTTTGTTTATTAAATTGAATAAATTGAGTTTTATTTACATTAAGAACCAGTTTATTAATCTGAAACCACTTTTCTAATGAGCTTAAAGTTGTGTTGATTATTTGTGTAAGCTTTTCTGCATTGGCACTCATGAGTACTAAACTAGTGTCATCGGCAAACAGTGTTGTACATACCGCCAGTTTCTAAGTTTTTTGGGATGTATGAAAGTTGAAATATGCAATACTTTAATGAGATTTGATACAGTTTTTTACCAAAATTTTTGCGTTTTGTATAAAATTAATGTGTTTCATAATGTTTATTTTTGTTGCAATGTGTAAACAGACAAAGTAATCCATTGCCTACCTTTCATTTGTTACCTCCTTGTGACTTAGGCAATAGGAATTAAACTATGTAGGCTATACCTGAATTATTTGCTGGTACATGTATTTTGTATTGTTGATTTAAATGTACAGATTGTTTTTTATATTGACATTGTTATTGTCCATTTTGTGTATCATTTGACTTGTTCCATATCCTAGAGCAATTTGTTGAAACAGGATCCAATGGAATGTAAATTAATGTAAATTAAATTAATAAATACCACCTGTGCTTTCTTTTTCAACCAATTGAGATCTGTTGTTTAAATAGGACTTAAGCAAATTATATACTATTCCGGTGATACCTAGTTTGCTTAACTTATATAGCTTAAAATTATATAGGCCTAATATAATAGTTTACTAGGTCAAAGGCCTTGGCTAAGTCACGGTCACGGAATACCTTATATGTACATTTATTTTTGTCAACAGTTTCTATTTCTTGCTTAGTTAGTTGATAAATTGATGTTAAGGTTGATTTATATTTCTGGAAGCCACTCTGTTCCTTACAAATTATGTTATTACTCTCTAGAAAGTCAGATAATCTGTTAAATAGTAACCTTTCATATATTTTTGAGAAAGTTGGTAGGATACTAATCAATCTATAGTTTTCCATTACCGTTTTTTCTCCTTTTTTAATATATTGGCAAAGTTTTTGCAATTTTCAGTCGATCTGGAAATATTCCTTGGTCACTGATTAATTATGAAAATGAGTGGTTTAAGTATGTTTTTGTAGCAAGATTTAATAGTCATATTAGATATAGTATGTATGTCCTGGCTTGTTTTATTTTTTAGTTAAAGTATAACTTTTGCAAGCTTGCTTTTACCAACTGACAGCAGTACAAACTGTGATGTTGCATGTACCTACTAATTTTATTTGATTTAATTCATTTAATTTTGTTGGAAGTGCACTTGGAATTATTTTCTTAGCTACATTTACATAATGTGTGTTGAAAGCATTTGCGATGTCTTCTCCACAATCACTTAGTTTACCATTTATTTTAATTTTAATATTTTCCCTGTTCTGTGGAGCTTTATGACCCAGTTTATTATTAATTATTTTACACATATCTCTAGGTCTGTTTAAGCACGCACTTACTTTTGTACTGGCAAACTTCTTTTTTGCAGATTTCACAACCCTACGGTAAATCTTAATAAATAAAATGAAGTGTCCTGACACACTCACTCACTCATCAAAGCACAGCCCAAACCGCTGGACCTAGAACCATGAAATTTTGAGGGAAGCTTCCCCTTGCCCCGTAGGCATCCGCTAAGAATGGAATTTTCGAAATTCGATAATTAAGGGGGTGAGAAAGGGTGAAATGTATTTACGAAGGAACGTCGATAGAGCTCGAACCCGATGGTCTATCATCGTGATTTTTACTTTATTAGGACACTCATAAAAATACATATTAACCAATTTTAGGATTTTTCAAAATTCAACATTTAAGGGGGTGAAAAGACCTTAAATGTGTTTCCGATTAACTATCAATATCTATCGAATCCTTCGGGATAAAGAGTTGGTATTCACTTTAAAATGTTGCTTAGGCCTACATAAACACCCAAAAAGTAGTTTTATGGTTTTTTTAATTCGACCCGTAAGCAGTAAAAGGCGGCAAAATGTACTTTTTGTGAATCGTCTGTATCTTTGAAACACAATTGGCTATTGTGGTGATTTTTTACTTAAATTGGTTACGTATACAAATGTCTATGACAGAATTCCAAGATGTTTCGAAATTCTTTAATTAAGGAGGTGAAAATACATGAAATGTGTTTTTGATTATCTCCCCTTTTCAGGAATTTTTGAAATTTGCCACCAAAGGAGATGAAAAGGGGTCAAAATTGGTGAAAACTGTTTTCAAGTACTCTTCTATATATTTTGAACCCAGCAGGATACCGTCATGTTTTTCATGTTCAAGCGACATCAGTAAAGTAGTCTAAAATGTGTTTCAAATAAATCCTCAATATCTATCAAACCCGTCGAGATATACAGTTAATTTTTGTTTCAGGATGATGATTACAAAAATAATCGCAAAATGTTTTTAGATTTTCCGAATTTCGAACTCTCAGTACTGTGCGAGATCATATGTGTTTTTTATATACAATTAATTTTGATTAGACTAAACGGGCTACCGTCGTGATATGCACTTCAATTGGATACTTTTACAAATGTCTAGGATGTGAAATTAAAGTATTTCAAAATTTGACCCCAATAGGATGAAAAAGCCCAAAATTAGTTTTCCGCCAACCCATAATACCTATCTAACCAGTAGAGATATTGAGGTGTTGTTCGCGTCAGAGTGATGCTTTCTTAAGTATTTAAAAAATTATATGTAATTTTTTTTTTTACTTCACGATATAACTTGATTGTAAAGAATAAAACTAAGTTTAACTTTCAAAGCAGACAATCCGAAAAGCAAGTATGAGCAATGTAAAATAACTTATACATGAGTTTCAGTCTACAGTAAAATATCGAGACATGGTGTTGTACAAATTCTATGAGACCAGAACAAGTATATTTTATTTTTTTAAATTGAAATTAATTTTTGTAAATTATTTTGATGTTACGTTGTTGTTTGTGCTCAGGTCTACATTCGGAGAGGTTCTGGGCTCGAATTCCGTTAAAATCTGCGCAAACATTCAATTCTGACACACAAAACTGCAAAGCAGATCCAGTTAGTGCAATTTGCATGTAGTCGTTTAAAAGGGGTACCTAAAATGGATTATACAGCTCACTTTCCACTTAGGTCCCTTGACAACATCAGCTCACATAATATATCATCTCAGTAATGTCAAGGTTGGGGCACCAAATACGTTTCCGCGAAAACTTTTTCCACCAAAACTTTCTAATGCCATTAAACTTTAAGTGAATATTTTGAAAATATATAATAGAGGGCACCGTCACCAATGGTTATGCACAGGGTAAATCAGATGTTTTTCATTCAATTAACCTCTTACATTTCAGAGTCTATGACTACCCCACAACGTCAACTTTGCAGTGCTATAAATAAGGCCCAGGTGAAGTCGCTGTTAGTGACGGACAAACTTAAGACTGCTTTTCACGTGTGGACAGCTATAGCTACTTATTCTGCTGCAGAGTTAGCTCAACTTGCAGGTTTGTCATTCTAACACTTGATGACTGAAGTACCAATCTGGTGTACAAAGAAGTATTTTAACTAATTTTATTAGTTATGAATAATTCTCGCAAGTAAAGCCATGGGGGACTGCTAGTTAGTTTGTATTTTTCATAATACTCCATAAAATTGTTATCACACGTTAACTACTCTGTTTGCACAAGTCTTTTAGTCTTTTACTGGGTATGATTATTCCTGCATTTACCATTTTATAATTCAAAATAAATTTTACTACATTCAAACCCTGTTATGGTGTTCTCCCTATAACCTTTTCCTGCTTTTAAGGTTCCTTTGATTCGATCCCTAAAACTGACATAAATTATAATAGAAATTTATCCTCTTACAATGTTTTCCCATTTACAAAGTATTTAATTAGAAATTTTTGTGTCCTTTCAGAAACATTTTAACAGGTTTGCACTGTATTTGTTAATTACATGCATTGTCACAAATTATTTCAGTGTGTTATTTTATTATAGCATTTATTGTTCAGCGCATAAATTGTCACTCTGGATACCCTCATTTTCAGCAATCTTCGGGAAGTATTTGTATTCAAGCTACGAGCCATGTTTTTATCACTGGAAAAAAATCTTAAACCACTAACTTTAAATTTAAAATATACTTCCCAAAATATGTAAAAGTAATTATTGTAGACAATTTTATCCAGTTCTCTCATTTAATCCTGTATGAAACTTTCAGTGGCTGTATAAAAGCAGTTTAAGACATTCTTTAATTTTAAATTTATTTATATTTATTTAGTTTTAACTTTTTTGATCTCTCTATATAAGTTAACATGTTGGCAGTAGGGATGTGAAGCATGTCAACAAAATATGCATCATATAAAACAATTCAGACTTTTTCATTCGTAATTTTGAACATACTTACAAAACATAACGTTCTGTTTTGTGAGAAATACAATTTCTTACAAAGCAAAAGTTTTTATTGAATATGATAATGTTATGTAATATATTTTAATAAATTAGTCACATGAAACTCATTTAGGAAATAAATTTAAATATTAATCAACAGTGTAAAATTCTTGGTTAATAAAATAAACTTAATTTTGTGTTTAAATATTTATTTATAAAATTATGTCTTTGATAAATTATCTTGTGTATAAATTTGTAAATAAATAAAAGGACCACCTGATGCAATGTAGAGATAGTATTGTAAGTCCTCAATTTACTTTGGAGTAAGGTTTCTGAAAATCACAATGTAAATAGGAACAACACAATTGAGTCAGGCTGGTCACCCACAGCTCAGAGCCAAACACATCAGCCCGCAGCACTCAGGGTACGTAAAGAATGAGTGATGAACTAGTGGCATGGGAAACAATATAGACTACATGCTATACAGGCTTTTAAACCACAGTAGCTTTCATTACATTTATGATTTATGTAAGTGTTAGAGAAAACGTCTTCATGCATATTTAAAAAAAAGAAACGCTATTGCAATAGAATGGAAATATTATATTCTTCAAGTTGTATGTACGGTGGTAGAAATGTTCAAATGTTTCACACATTCTACTTTAAGCTAGCTTAAGTTAACACCTGGTTTGATGTTGCACATATTTTAATTTATGATACTCACAAGTGAAAACAGGTGATTCACGGAAGGTGCAATACGAATAATGAACAAAAACGCTATGCCATAAACATTAAAAAGCACTTGGGTTAAACTAAACACATGAGTAACAAACAGTTAACGACTTTAAAAAATAGTTTTTTGCTTTTGTACCTGTTAGCATGTATGTGCATTATTGATGACAATGTTGTAAGGGTGCTTTTTTCAGGAAGTGCATGAATTTACATAGATGTAAGACAGAAATGTACACATTATATCACTCATAAAAGTAACTACAAACCGTAGAGTTCACGAAAAGTGTCTCACAACTCTTATAAAATTCACTGTGCATAACCTGTAAATTGTTTTAAATTTTGTACGAGAAAGTAACGGTTTAAAATGTAAAAAATATATAGGCCTATTAAAAATATTTAACATGACATTGATAATGCAAAATCTCTTTTAGCACATTAAACATTATGTGCAGAAGAGTAAAAAATTGACTGGAAGAATCAATAGTTTTAGTTACAGTATTTATTTCAAATCACTTGAGAATATGTTTATTCCTTCAGTACAAGCAAGGAAACTGTTGTGGTGTCTGATTTTCGTAGTCTCACCTATATTGAAATAATCACAAAATTAAAATTTTTGGTGTTTTGATTTTTTTAATAACATAGAGGTTGAAAATAAATTTGGCCATTCTGGAGCCATCTCAAATTAAAAACAATAAATTGTAATGAACTAAGGATAAACTAAAAACATTTGTAGTATGTGAAAGTTAACATCAACACCTTTAAAACTCTACCCACACTAAAATTATCACTGTGACTGGAAGGGCCAAAAGCTGCTCACTATTTTGAAGGAGAAAATTTATCCTCTACAGAGGTAAAGTGGTAATTGTCTCGTCATTGCAAGCTGAAGAGGAAGGCCAATACTCACACTGTGCTGGAAATTCGAACATGAGAAGGAAGCAGCTGTCGTAGCGTACTGTACAATAGGGCAAATCACATGTATTAAACATTAGCACAAATAGAATGTAAAACCATAACAGTTAATGTATGGCACATTGGTTAAACTGAATAAATGATGTAACACAAGTATATTTTAAATGTAAAATTAAAACTATAAATATGGGGTATAAACATTGTTTTCTGAATTGGCAACGACTTTAACTGAGTAATTAAGTTAGTTAATACATACACTTGAACAACATTATTGAGGAATAAGTGAGTCATTACAGGAAAATAAAACCATTTATATTTAGGACTGCCAATTTTTTTGTGACGCACAAGCCGAGGCATTCAATAATTTACAATATAGGGTAGGCTATGTAAATTTGACATTGTTTTGTAGTTTGTTAAAATGTTTTTGTTCTTTGACTTTTATAGTTTTCAGACACACGTAATTGGTGCGTGACTGAAAATATTTTTCTACTAATGTGTATTTTGTGCTGCACACTTACAGAAAATGTTTTTAAAACAAATAATTTTTATTCAAATTAGAAATGCTTGTTACAAATAAATTACAGTATATTGTAAAAAAAGTTTACCTATCAAGTTTAAATAAGTGAATTTGTGGTGTTATTGCATTATTTCAGTTCACGTTCGAGAAAACTAAAGTCAAAGGAACGAAATGAGAATCCACGGAAGCAAAAGAAAAACTATTCTTTTGAGGATGAAGATTCAAGTAATGTATTATTTTCCAAACTTTCTGTAGATGATCCTGAACTAGAGAGTGGTGAGCTTACAATGGTTCTCTTTGTTTTGTATATTGTACAGTAGTGTGTTTTTTTTTTCTTTTCACAATTATCATGAAACACCCTACTGTAATTGTAAGTAACTTAAGGCTACCTGTACCAGAGATTATGTCTTCCTAGTAATAAAATTTAGTACTAACACATATGGGGCTTTTTATTATTTTCTTTCATAATAATGTAAGTTCAACTAAATTATATCAGTAATTTTTATTTTTTTTTTCTTTACTGTTTTCGTTAGAGATATTAAACTTTTTTGGTATGGTACTTATTTTACCTTAGCTGCGTGTCAAACTTTCAATGTTCTACTGTGTTTATTATAAATTTATTTTCTCCCTTTTATTATATTTTATTTAATATTGAATGATTTACTTTAATATCTAATGTAACCATTGTCAAGCAAAATTCCTACATCTTCCCCAATCTTTCTATTTATTTTCACATGTTCTCTGTATTTTTACTTACAGTCCCTGCTTGAATATGAGGGAGATTGAAACTGAGGCATTTTTATGAATGTACACCACTCGAAGCAAATGTTGCTGAGTAGTTGGAGTAAAACTGGCCAGTATAAATGTTGTGAACATGTGCAATTGGCTATAACATACTGTTGTGAACATTTAAATATTACTTTACACTAGGGGCTTCACTACAGAGGAGAGTTATAAAGGTAAAAAAGAACATAAGAACAGTTCTACAAGTTTATACAATGTTAAATGTAAAGCCTACATGGTGGTTAATTTGGAGGGAGTGGTGTTAACAGTTTGAATTATAACTAAGTTGAACTAAAACGGATTAACAATAGGCCTAGTTGAATTTGACGTAGCAGTGAGGTTGTAGTTGACTAGCAGCTGTACGTGTCACAAGTAGCAGTAGGCGGTCCATCTTGTCTTCTAGGTAACCATAATGAGACAGGCCCCGTTTTGCTCATTACAGTGCTCTATATTGTCGTCTAATTGGCCGTCATTGTACGTGTTTGGGAGAGGGCAGGTGTTGTAACGCTGCCTACATACATGTTTACGTTTCTGTTACGGAGGCACTCAAAACAATACTTACAATTTCAGAAAAACTACATATTACTACAAGAACAGACAAATTGTTTAAAGTTGTTGATTAGTTCATACCAATTCACGTGGTATACTACTGTGTGGGTCTCATCCCTGGCCATGGGTGAGGTGAGATGGTATTGGAGCAGAGCTTTTGTAAATGAGCCTTAGGGTGAGCTGCAGACAGAGGACGTGTCTGGCTGCTGATGGGTTTTCTGGACAGTACTTGGTGCATAGTATTCTTTGTGAAATAATTGCCAGTGCCACAGCATGGTGAAGTAGCAACACGTGCATTATTCTCGTTCATGTTATGCATGGTATATTTTAGAGCAACTTGCAGTGTCGCAATGTCACCACCAGAGAAGAATAAAGTTATTCATAGACGGATGTGAGATAGTAAGTCATGTCATAGAATAGTGTGATGAAGAAGCAAAAGAACAATTCATTTTCACTTTTGGCAAAACAAGTGACTTTCTGAGCAGCATTTTATGCAAGTGTAAGTGAAAAAACAAAATCTATATGTAGGCAAAATAAAAGATGTAATAAATCAGATCCAAACAAACCATCATATACTCCGTGGAAGAAACGGGTCCATCAACCACCGTACACAGTAGTTTCAGTGGATTACTTTAATAAATGTGTTATCCAAAACAGTGTTCACAATTTCTATGTGCACGATAAAATGATGTCATCAGTCCCTAATCTTTTTTTTAATTATCAAAAATAAAATCAATTTTCTATGAAGTAGAACGTCCAGTGGCGGCCGGTCAGTGTTTTGAGCTCAGTGCTCTGAATATAATGTCCTTCACCCCCTTCCCCGCTAAATCGCTATACTTTCTTTCCCTGTTTGTTTAACTCAAAGGTATAGGACTTTTGCTTTACATGTACTGTATTGAGAAATTGCACTGCGCTTCATGGCAAGTAGTAATGTAGCCAATAAAGTGTGTTGTAAAAAACTTTCAACCGAAAGATGTTATCTACAATGTATAGGTACTCGTTAAATACACAAGCAATGAATACCACTAACGGCAAGTTAGTATTCTACAATCTCAGTTTCTATACATTTGTTCTTACTGCGTTCCCTCTGTGTTTCCTCACGATTAATGTGAACCCGACTCGTAGATAAAATGCCAGCAATATCGCATGTGAGACGTCTTAAGACTACATTAGAGTTCGGCTTGTCTAAATGCAGATGCAATTTTATAACACACGCGAAGTAGGCCTACGCATATCTTCAGCCCCGCATCTGCATATCATTTTGATATGATTAAATAACTATTCCAAAAACTATAACTTATAAGTTATTATAATAACTCCTTCAATTATGAAAACTAGACGTTTCATGTGCTTGTCCACTCGAAAATCAACACATACACAAACCTTAAAATAATTTTCCACTTACCGTCAAGCAACACTGGATTTTCACAAAAATGAATTAATATTGTAAAATTCGACTTACCAAATTATCCCATCATAAAGCGTCGGTAATGTATCCATTGGGCCGAAGACTAATAACATAAATTCTACTGCAGTTCGTTATTTATGCACAGTATCACGTCACTGACGCCCACAACCTACAATAATAATACATAGTAACGTACTATTCATAAAAGTTATTCTAAGTCAGCTACACATCCATGCGACACCGAAAATTACTTTGTTTACCGGTCTGCAGTGTACGAACACGTGCGCGACGCGAGCGGCCATCATTGTCAACGCGCTGACGTAACTGTCGCACGCTTGCGCAGTAGATAGCAGGGCTACTCTGCTCATTGCACGGAGCAAGTGTTGATAAAGGCGAGGTTCCCGCATCTCTCTACGCCTCTGGCTAGAACAGGGGGTAGGAAAGAGGAGTGACAACCGTGCGCTAGTCCGCGGGAGCACCGAGACAGGTTTACACCATAGAAAAGGGTGGCTTACACGAGCGAAATTACTTGAGAAAATTCCGTCCGCCTATAAAACTTAGCGCAAAGCAGTCGATCTCTTATAAAGAAAGGTTAGAAGTATAAATTATGTCACATTACCTGAAATTTAATAAAATTAAGTACACAATAACTTTGTAAAAGTTTACTCAGTGCTACAGCAAGAGAGCACGGCCTTACGCACCGCCACTGAGAACGTCTATAAACAGGTTATTAGAAATTATATTTTTAAGTTAAGAAAATGCCAGACAAAGCTTAAAATAATATAGTGAAACCATTTTTTTTACATTCTCAGATTTTGCACTTACTTTTATTTGTTTTCTCTGGTCCCTTGCAAATCTCACACAACATAAATTTCCCTCTTTTTACACTTTCCTGCATTTTACACTAGTGTTTATCAGGTCCCAGGTCTCCTGAATTGTGTGAAAAAGGGGTTTCACTGTAGTTGAGAGAGCTGATATTGTGTTATGGCAGCATTACTAATTAGGAAAAATATGTTTATGTGAAACTGGTTGCAAAATTGTTCACTTAGACAAAGATTAGTGGACAGCAACTTAACATTTTCCAAGCTTTGGCAGCATGATAAAGAATTTGGTGAGCATGCAAACAACAGTCCGGAGAAAAGACTAATTGTGGTACATGCAGGCAGCAGAAATGGGTTTCTTTCCAATATGCAGCTTATGTACATTGCTGGATCTGCCAATGGTGACTACCATAATCAGATGAACCACATAAACTTTGAAAAGTGGGTAGATGACAAACTGCTTCCAAACTTGCCAAAAAATTCTGTTTCAGTAATGGACAATGCACCATATCGCTCTATGCAAGTAAATAAGCCACCTACTAAGTACTCTTTGAAGAATGACAAGTTAAAATGGATACAAAATAAGGACAAAACTTGTGGCTAATCAGTGAATAAAGTTGATCTGTATAAACGTGTGGAATTGAGATGATCACTACAAAAATCATTAAATATATATTGGGAGTTAGCTTCCCATGGTCACATTGTTCTCAGACAATCTCTATACACGTGCGACCTTAATGCAGTTGAATGAGCATGGGCAAAAACAAAAAAGGCTAGTCAGAGAAAGGTACACAACTGGTGACTTGTCATGTAAAATGCTGGCAGAACTTACAGAATCAGTTATTTTGTCAGTCACAATACAAGACTGGGATGGGTATGTAAACATATAGAAAAAGTAGAGGGACAGTACTGGCAAAAAGACTGCATTCTTCCAAACATACCTACAGGACAACATTATGATCAGTTTGGGGTCGAGCAGCAGTGATGGCGACAGTGACGATAATAACACCAGCACCGTTTCTGCAAATGAGGAATCTTTAGTCCGCGGATAACTTGTTGGAACTGCCACTTTGAATCGGTGAGCAAATGTTTTTGCTTCACAGAGTACTTCTGTGTCAGTTGTCGCATCACTGTTATTCAGCTGTGTATCCAGGATTTGCGTAAGGTGGGGGGTTAACGTGAGACCTGAAAATAATATAATGAATGAACACCACCACCCATCTCTTTAAAGCTGGGGGTCTGGTTGTCCATTCCTGGGAAAATTTGGATATCAAGGTGCAAATTAATGCTATGTTAGCAGCAAAAGTTATGCATACCAGATGAAGTTATTTTAGACATGATGTAGGCTTAAATACACAATGTTGGTATACTTGGACTGTTAACTGTACTCTTGCTTAATGGACTCACTGATATTAAATATAATTTTCTTTCCTGCTGGTTACAGTGGCCATCAAAAGCATGTGTAACTCTTCAATTTCTGTAGTGAGTTGCATGTTATTTTGTAATGTCAGATGGGTGTTGGACATGTTTGATGGTTTCACATTTTGTGATGTAAATATTTTTTATATTTGTTTGCTTTCAGCTTCATGTATTATAACAGACGTTACATATAAGGATTGTAAAATTATTCTTTGTTGGCTTATTTTTACCATTTTAAAAAATATTTTCAGATGAAACTTTTAACAATGGCCGCTCCCATTTGACTGAAGCTCCATTTCCAGTGGCAATGTGGGACCTGGAACAGTGTGACCCTCGGAAGTGTTCCGGTCGTAAACTCTTAAGACATGGCTTGATAAGGACTTTGAGATTAGGACAGCGGTTTAATGGCATAACACTCACGCCAGTTGGTGAAAAAGTAAGGAAAATGTTTTCTGCACACTTCATCATTTTGTACAGTATGTATCCTTTTATTCATACATTTGTATCATGGTACATACAGCATTATAGTTTGGTAGTCTAAACATTACAATTTACTTCTTTTTTAATAAAGAATAAAAGCTAACTAACTCTGTGAACTTGTGAGTTAAAATTATTTTGGACCAAATATAATGTGTATTTTTCTGCTGACATTGTTATTAATGCATGTACCAAAAGTGAAAAGAATGTTATGACTATTGAAATGTGTTTCTAATACCAGCACTGAGTGGACTAGACTAGCTCTTTGCTTTTATGATAGAAAGAAATTAAATTTTAATGAGATGTAAAGTTTATAGTGCTGGTAGATTTGTTATATTTCTCTACATAGTGTTGTAGTATTTATACTGTAGGTACCTAACTACTCTGTATTCAGGATAAAGTTGTGCGTACTATGTTTACAGCAGATGCAACCAATGTAATGGTCCTAAATATTAAGGAGGTCAAAGCGCTTACTTGTAGTATTTCAGTGTTGTACAATATTGGTAAGAAGGCATGAAAAAGAATTGAATGTATTATTGATATAGTGTAAATATATATTAATTATATAGTACTACATTATTATTTTGCAATTGTTTTTACAACATAAAGTTCTTTAAGCTGTCAACTTTATATTTATAAGGCTTTTTCAAGTTCACATTTATTGAAGAATGACGTAATGTAACCAACATGGTTGCCAAAATTCATGCAATGCCGCCAGGTAACAGGACACATTTTTCTTCCAGTTCAGCTCTTGGACGTATAGGAATATTAACAATACCACATGAATTGGCTACATTAGTTTATGTAACCACTTTTAGTGCTTGAGATACTCATGGTGGCTACACAAATATGATTTTGAAATTCAAGAACATTTCCAGAATTTCAAGGACACAGAACCAATTTTCAAGAAAATAAATTTACTTCCTACATGGATATGGTCAATAATAGTTACTAGGAATACCGTAAATTTATTAAACATTTTTCATTAATATAATATATATTAGGGCTTACTTGATTTTGAGTCCACTGCTTTTTTTCTTTTTCTTCTTCTTCAAATTGGTTCCCATATGAAAAATCAATACAGATCTTCACGTGCTTACAGTAAAATTGTTTTATTGCAGGGCTTACAGTTTGCCAATGAGCACACACATATGTACACACACACACACACACACACACACAAACTCTCACCCTCACATACACACACACAAACTCTCACCCTCACATATACACACACACACACACTCCCCCCCCCCCCCCTCTTCTCTCTCTCACTTTTTTTCAAAGTGAAAATATAGGTACTGCAACCATGACAGTTGGAACAAGGTTACCTGACTAAATACATTGTATTTGAAACCCACGACACTGAAATAATACCCGCTTTGTGGATAAAAGTATCTCGAGGTTATTAGCATGTTGTAAATGTTGGTTAGGTTTCAGGTGCATGTAACAAAAAAAATTTCAATCTGTATGCTTCAATAGGAGTACATTTTACTGACAATTATTCAAATTTCAAACAAAAGAAACTCAAGGTCAAGTATGGAAACTCAAGCATTTTTCCAGGATTTTTAAGGACATGTCAAAATCAAGGACAATTCAAGCTTTTCAAGAATTCAAGGACATGTGATCACCACGATACTGTAATTAGTTTGTATATTAACTAAATATTAAAAACTAGTAAGCATGACAATTCGAGGCTCAACATTAGATAATTACTCTATTAGAAGCAACATAATGGAGCTTTTTAACCATTGTTATTGTACCAATTCTCGGGGCGTACACGATAGTAAATAAAGCCATATGGGGTTTGAGACGTTGGTTTAAACAATTGCTTATATTTCAAGAAATACTGTGATTTGTCTGTATCTCAGTTACATATTTAGAAATAGTAATTGTGATGTTACTTACGTGTCAGTTTCCTCAGAGGTTATACAGGCTGACCACAAGGAGCATTGTCATTATGAAACAGACTGTACAGAATGAAGCGGAAACATGGAAGGGGGAGAGCGTGGGCAGTCAAAGTGAATGAAGTGGATTGCGAAGTTGCTTGGCACAGGTAACATAATGAGGACGACATCGCCAGGTGCGTCACGAACAGTGAGAACGCAAGAGAATATGGAGAGAGTGTGCGCAGCAATAATTAGTAGCCCTACACGTTCAGCACGACGCCATGCAACAGTATTACGTTTGGGACGTGAATCTGTTAGAAAAATGTTTAAAACTGACCTCAAGTTTCATCCATACAATATTGTGTGTGTGTGTGTGTGTGTGTACAGGAATTACAGATTACAACCAGAGGGTAGATTTTACTGTGCAAATGCAAGTGCTCTTTCATGAAGAACCCGATGTGGTCATCTTGTAACGTTTTCCGTCTCATACAAGTATCTGAGCCCCACTTGGGCCGAAAAATTTGTAGCACAACAGTCCTCCTAGACCAGTACACTAGCTCAATGATAACACAGCCAAAAAGGCAGGGATGAAAACTGGAACATTTCTCTTGATCTGTAGTCAAGTACTCCGGAATTTACTGGCAGTACTTTTGTGGGTTACGTCACATTGTAGACCAAATTTAAAACTTTCACAGAAACTGGCAAATTTGGAGAAGTTAGTCACGAAATAATATACTTCACTATGATCCAAGACTGCTGGTTTATTAGATTTCAATTTACATAGGCACAAAATACACTGTTCGTCTTAACATGGTGGATCCGGTTCACAGAAAACTACAAGCAGAAACGCAGCAAAACTATATCAGACAATTAACCAAAACTAAATTAAAAGCTACATCATGTAGTAATTTTGGCTGCAGTCCCGCGCGCGTCCGCGTCCTATCTCGCCCGCGTCATGACTTGTTCTAAAAATGGCGGAGGCAAAACATTCCAGAACGAAGGGCGAAGGGGCACCACACGCCGTGCTCTCAATGGCTGGTTCTGTGTGGCGTGACCTTCGTCATTCGTTCCATTATCTAGAACTCTCTAGGGCACAACCAGAAACTACGCATTAAAACAACAAACGGTGCTAAAATTCTTGCGGAAAAAACCATAACACAAAATGAAAAACAAACTACTGCCTCCTACCAAGGCCACCTGGCCATAATAAAAAAAAACATTACACCCTATCTAGAACATTCAGGGATAAATAACTGCATCTTTACTCTCCCTTTCTGGAACCGAGACCACTGAAACAAAACTACAATTTTAAACATTATATTAGAAAATTACGATCACATAATATATTAATTCACAGGATAAAAGCCCTTGTCCTGAAATGCTACAGTCTTCATGAGGGATGAGGTGCATTTTCACTTAAATGGGTTTGTTAATCAACAAAACAGCAGGTACTGAGCAGAGGACAATCCGAGACAGTTCCATCAGAAATCACTTCATTCACACCGTGTGACAGTGTGGTGTGCGATGTTACGACTGTGTATGATCTGCCCCTACATTTTTAAAGAAAAATGGGGCGGTTGTCACTGTCAACGCAAACCAAACCGTTAAGTGGCTATGCTGAACAATTTTTTTCTGCCACAGCTGCAGCGGCTAGATGTACCCCCGATGTATGGTTTCAGCAAGATGGTGCTACGGCCCACACTGCTAGGGCTTCCATGGCACCATTACAGCAATTGTTTTCAGGTCGTGTGATGTCACGGTTTGGTAATGTTCTATGGCCTTCTCAATCCCCAGACCTGAGCATGTGTGACTATTTCTTGTGGGGATATTTAAAGGATGGGGTGTATCGAAGCAAACCTGTACTTTAAATGACCAGAATCGAACATTGCGTCAGGGAAGACGGACGTCACCTACCTGATACCATTTTCACCACGTAAATGTAATGACATCCCTCTACGAACACTGTCACATACATTCAACCACTGTCATGTGCACACTCTCCTTTTTATAGCATATTCGTATTGACAATGCTTCTCGTGGTCATCCTGTATAATAGGTCCTGTTAAACTGCAGTCTAACCAAACTTCTACAAACTCCAAAACCATTACAATCCAAAGAGAAAACTTAGTACAGTTCTAAAGTAAGTACAGTTTACCCAATCATTTTTTTGTATAAACTTGTGAAACATGATGTCCATACTGATTTTGGGGCCATTTATATTTATTCAAAAAAGTGTATTTTGTGTGTGTTTATAGCAAAATGTTTATTTTCACTTTATTTTCATGATCTTTCGTTTAGCAATTTGTAGTAAAATAATGTTGCCAAATAGAGGTTTCATGTATTTTGACCTAACATTTTTTTAAAGCATGAATATAATAATTTAATACTGGTGTAAATAACATGTATTCAGCAAACATGTAGTTAAATTTCCTTTCAAAAAACTGATTTCTCATTTCATATTTAAAACTGATAGGTGTAAACACTGACATATGTCACTTTGCTTCACAAGTCTCTTTTGACAGGTAATGACTGTAAACAAAGCTTGACAGTTCGTAAAATCACATGGTGGCGTATGAGTACATCAAAATCTATTTTCAAGGTTGAACACTTGTGCACGAACTTAGAACTGTAAAAAATGTACAACTTTATCCTGAATACAGTTTATTCCTGTTGTCAAATTAGTGCATTTTTATTGGTATGAATCTAGTGAAGGGCTATTCCATACATTCAGATGTAACATTTGAATGAAATGTGTCATATAAAAAGAATATTTTGTAAGTTTTAAAATTTAACTAATGTTTTCCAGGTATGTATGTAGAAACGTTATAGCTCATGGAATAATACTTGCATTTTCATTCTTCAGTACAAAATTACATGTTGATGTTGAATTCTCTGTAAAATTATGAAGAGTTTTTGCACAATGTCACAAGGTGTGGCCAATCGAAGGAATGGTAAATTTTTTACTGAGTGTCAGTTTTCATGAATATGTTTCTTTATTTTAAAATCAATTAAGCCTTAGACAGTACTGTGTTGTTATGGGTTTTGTTGTTATGGGTTTGACATCATATATTAAGGGTGTGACTGTGCATGACTAAGTCATTTTTGTAAACATATTAGATTTTCATTTAAAAAACATATTATGTCATACCAACTTATTACAATAAACAACATACATAACACAACAATTAAAGCAAACACTATTTATGTCTGTTTGAGTGAGGAGAAAAATACGTACCTGTCTTTGTCATGCTGTATTTCTCTAACTGGGAGAAAGAAGTGTAGTCAACTAAGAGACAGAATTTGCTGTCCGATGGTTTAAAATAATGTTTTGACTGAAGTATAGGTACAGCCTGTGCATTGTTCCACTGGTCCATTAGCTTATCTTTGGATTCGTGAATTTCTTCGTTGTTTATGAAAATGCATTTAATTCCTGAAATTATGTCTGAAGCAGTCAAACAAATCTTTTTCATTAATAACTATACTATGGTGGGACTTAGCCTCATTCCACATTTGATGTTTGACCATTCCTCCTACACCATCCACTGCACCTTTGTCATGAGAAGTGGCAACAAAATGCCACTCCCCAATAAGTCCAAAATCATAGTTATTTAAGGTGTCATGGTGTTTTTTTTCCCCAGATACCACAGTCTATAATATTAGTGTCGGTTATTGTTCCCTCATTTAAATTGGATGTGCCTTCTTATTTTGTTGTTACTGGATGAGAATTTTATTTACGGTTCAGTCTCAAGTTTTTCTTTTGGTTTGTGAATGACTCACATCATTGTTTGTTATTAATTTTGCGAAATGAGTGTATGTATATAAATGTAAAAAATTTCACTCCACGTTAGTTTGTGGTTATTATATTAAAGAAGGTGAGCTCTTGAAGACGAAGGTAGTGAGTGTGGCAGCAGAAGCTATTGTCATCGACCCTATTCACTATGTGCAACCACAATAATGGCAAGAAATTGGTTGGTATGGCATCAGCCACCGTGGCCACGTTTCACAGCCGAGACAAGCCCGGCATGACTCCGCCACACACTACAGCAAACTAATTATAAAAAAAAGTTTGAGGTTGCTGTAGTTTTGCAGTTGCCACATCAGCTCAGCTTGCTTGCATGCTAGCATGAGGAACCCCGACAGTATTTACCGGAACACAAAAATTTGCTGTGGTCAATAATTTAAATATTTTCCCGGATTTACCATCAAAAATTTTTGCTGCGGGTTGAAATTGCTAGGGAATAAATTTTGCGATATAATATTCTCAAGTATGTGGGGCCTCGTAAAATTGGAGTAATTCCCTTGAATAAATTACATCACAATGGGTATTTAAAAGTGGTATGTCTATCTTAAGTTACTGTATGCAAAAAAACAAACAAGTTTATGTTTGTGCTGCTTGTTTTAAAAAAAAGTGTTATTCATTAAACCTAGGTGTATTCCGATTTTTAAATAATTAACTTAACAATTTTGGGTTATTTTACTGAAATCAGACTAGTGCAGTGGGTGTCTTCAATAGCACGAAAGAAAAGTTTGAATCGGAATTGGTAATTTTGAGTGTTGCGGGAGATGTGTTTAACCTGTTCATTAACTTTGCCTGCACATTCTTTGTATTCTACTGATAACATGATTTGAGTCGAGAATTAAAATTAAAAATTTAAATTGTGAAACTGAATAGAGAATTGGAATCAGCAAAAATATGGAACCGTCCTATCACTATTCAGTTTGCGTCTTGGGAGTGGATATTAAAGGTATGTTTGCCCCAGTGTCCTGTATATCTCTAGATGTTGCTTGTGTGACTACTTTCTGGCTTTAGGGCAGCCTATAATTTGAAGTATAGATAATTATGTAGCATGTTCTTCCATTACTTTTCCAGCCGAATATGGAGATTGGCAAATGCCATTGCTAGAACAGACATCACATTTACTGGTCCTATTCATATTCTGTTGGGCAAAAGGTTTGGTAACCAAGTAAACTGAAGATATAAGGTGCAAGTACCTTGTAGAATCTACTAAACTATGATGTGTGTTCAGATATTGTTGTGCTGAAGAATGTCGTTTAGTATTCAACATGCAACATAAAAAAGGCCTTGTTGGTGGTTCGGGATAAAGTGAGCACTCAAAAAAGCCCTGCTAAAGTTCTATTTTCAGCCAATTTGTATCGTCAAATAAATTGTGTAGTCAGTATGAATTGATATAGCTCAGTCATTTTAGCTCAAAATTCGCCATTTGGAAAAAAAATAAAATTATACAAGCAAGGGAATTGGTACACTTGTAGTTGAAAACCTCCTGAACAACATACTAAAAGTCCCCAACAATTAGCTTTGTGGCATGGCCGCCATCTTGGAAAATGGTGGCCAAAATCTGTTTTGTCACATTTATTTCAGAAACTGCCCCGTATCCAAAAAATCTCTTCACAAAAAATGTTCTACATACAATTTCCTTTAAAATGTGTTCCCATGTAGTTTTTACTGTCTGTAGCCATTTTGTCGCAAAAGTGATTTATAAACATTTATAAAATACACTAAAGCACTGAATGTAGAACTTTTTTCCAATCTTTACATCCTAAATGAGTGCTCTGATGTAAAAAAGGATATACAGCCATATGTCGTACTATTAAATGTTTGGGAGCACACTTATTAAATCCATTATCAATGTGATATAACCTTAGAATATTAGAAAGGAAGTTGGACGATTTTTTTTAGTGTGATTTATATTTTATTTGAAAATTTAAAACTGAAAAAGTTCTAACAAGGAAGATAATTTAATTGAGGCACACATGGTTAATTGCCTTCTAAATATCATACTTAATATTAGAAAATGGTGGGGAATATCTAGTCTTTTGTGTGTGCTTTAAAAACTGTAGTTATTATTTAAAAAAAAAAGTTATGTTTCAACATTAAAAATACTATAAATTAAACTTTGTATTTTTTTGCAACCACCCGTTTTGCTGCAAAATATGATAGATGCATTTTATTTTGACACCCTTTTAATAACTTTTTTTTTATAAATTTGTGCTCTGATTCAAAATTTGAACAGAAACAAAAACCAAAGTAAAGGGGTTTGAATTATGAGTAGTATATTGATGGGTTGCATTATATTTCCTATAATTTGCATATATCGATACTCTATCTAACCTCCTCATAGCTAAGAAATAAAATGCCAGAAACATTAGGTTTTTGTATGTTACAACAATGGTCTAGATTTATAATAATGGAGCCAAGTAACACAGATTTGGACTACAAATTTTTGACTTTATGTATGATTAAATGACTTAAGAAGTGACAATTCCTAGAATTAAAAAATTATCATACGTAGAAAATAATTTTCTAGTGTAAAACCGTACATTTTTATATTTTTATACGACATTTTGTTTTGTAGATACTGTTATTTAACTCATAATTAATGCTTTTGTGTCATATAATAATTTTTTTAAGCTTTGTTATTATTTCTATTTGATTTGATTACAATACTATGTAATATAATATTAAAGTGTTGCCACTAGTCGCAATAATCTCCACTGTCAGTGCTCAAGACCACATTTCAACAGTAAATACTCACCAACTTTTTAATAGAATCATGTGTTGTCAAAGAACCACATCAGTTGAGAGACAGTTTAAAATATGAGCTTGCACCAAAGCCTCCTTCATTGTTCGACAATGTATCATTAAGGAAGGGTAATAAATCATCTTTGTACACAGCCTTCGTATTTGAAGAGAGATGAAGAATCCCTGAGGGCTGCATTTATGTTATTGATAGTGGTCACTTGCTCCACTCTGTAGTTTGGCCACGACCTGCGATGTATGGAACTGAACTTCACTGCTATTCTACGTTTATTGTTTCTCATTATGGGAACAACTGTGTTTTTGTATTTGATGGCTATCCAGAGCAAACGACAATTAAATGTTGTGAGCAACAATGACGATCATCCAGAAGGACGTCTGCACCTATCCATCTCCAAGTAAACAATGACTACAATACCACAATCTGAATTCTCACAAATAAAAGAACATAGAGTCTCTTATTGAATATCTTGCAAGTCACTGCAGGGATTCAAACATTCGAGTTCATTTAGCAGATTCCGATGCTGATATTCTTATTGTCTCAGTGGCTCTACAAATGGCATAAACTGGATCGACAGTAGACACCGACTTGCTTGTACTACCAATTTCTCTTGCAGCACATACTGACCATGTTTGGTTCCTCCGCCCTGCATCAGGCTGTAAAAATAAGGCAACTTTATTCTGCATTGCAAGACAGCAAAAATTACTAGGTGAAGTATGCAATGTTTTATTGTTTGCACATGCTGTAACTGGATGTGACACATAATCTTCACTCTTTAAGCAAGGAAAAGTAGCACTGAAAATATTGCAGAAACATCACGAACTTAGGACAAGCATAAAAGTCTTCAATGACCCATATTCAACTAGGAAAGGAATTTCTTCAGCAGGGGAAAATGTTCTTCATTTGTATGGTGCTCATCAAAGTCATTCATTAGATGAGTTGCAATACTACAGATACAATAATTTAATTTCAAAATAACCAATACAAATATAATTTGATCTTGCCCTACTGCCTCCAACAAATGATGCTATGGTCAACATTCATACCGTGTTTACCTGCAAGTTCAACCACTGGACAGGAAATATGCTACAACCTACTGACGGGATGGGCTAGACATAATCATGCTTTGCTGCTTGTTTGCTCTACTCAAGATCCAGCACCACAATATCTACAGTGCATTATTTCCTGCGGATGTAAATAACACTGTTCAAGAAACTGTGAATGTGTTAAAGCTGGGTTTAGATGCTCTGATATGTGCAAAGTCTGCCAAGGACTGTCATTCATGAACTGCATGAAACCAAGTAAATATTCTGATGGTGAAATTGAAGATATGGAGTAATTCAAGGTAAGTAAGATTTTCGTAATTCTTTGTACATAAGCTACATGGAGGACAATAGAATCATTTTTTATCCAAATTTTACCATGAATAGCTAGATATAGAAAACCGATCATGAAGAATACAGTTCACATAAATACTTACTTTAATAAAATTCCTTAAAATGGTTGTATACCATCTTAAGATTATAGTGTACTGCTAATGCATCAGTCCAATATTGCTCTAATTTGAATGTAACTGAAACTCAGATTGAGTGTTTATTTTTATGACAGTAGCATGCATTTTTGATGTAAAAGATAATAACTATCTAGACACATCAACCATAATATGGTACTAAATAGACAGTTGTATCAAGAATATATAGGAATAGTTTTTTAATAATGGTTATCTATATATATAAAAATGAAAGGTGACTGATTGACTGACTGACTGACTGACTGACTGACTGACATATCAAACTGCAGCCCAAACCACTGGACCTAGAATCGTGAAATTTTTTGTGGGGGTTCCCTTCAGGTCGTAGGCGAGCACTAAGAAGGGATTTTTCGAAATTCGACCTCTAAGGGGGTGAAAAGGGGTGAAA
>PNEQ01025301.1:0-22806 GCA_003012365.1 Medauroidea extradentata | reverse complement strand
CCTCGTAAAAATGCATATTAGCCAATTTAAGGATTTTTCGAAGTTCAACTTTTAAGGGGCTGAAAAGACGTTAAATGTGTTTCCAATCAACTATCGATATCTATCGAACCCTTCGGGATAGAGAGTTGATATTCACTTCAAAATATTGCTTACGTAAATATCCAAAAAGTAGTTTTAGGTTTTCCTGAAATTCGACCCCCAGGCAGTAAAAAGGGGCAAAATGTGTTTTTAATGAATCGTCTATATCTTTGAAACACTATTGGCTATCGTCGTGATTTTAACTTTAATTGGTTACTTTTACAAATGTCTATGGCAGGACTCAAAATCGTTTCGAAATTCTTTATTTAAAGGGGTGAAAATACGTGAAATGTGTTTTCGATTATCATTCCATATCTATCGAATCAATCGAGATATCGAAGTACTCTTTGCTTTAAATAGGTGCTTTTGTAAATATCCCAAGTACCATTTAAAATATATTTTCCGAATTCGACCCTAAACTGGTTAAAAATGGGGTAATATGAGATTTCGACTCACATTCGATATATATCGATCCAATAGTTTTTATATAGAGACGTGATTTTTGTTTAGGATTGATGCTTACTCAAATACCTAAAAAGTAATTTCAGGAATTTTCGAAATTCGCCACCTAAGGACGTGAAAAGGGATGAAAAGTGGTGAAAAGCGTTTTCAATTAATCGTCTATATATCTTGAACCCAGCGGGCTAATGTTGTGTTTTTTACGTCCACGAGATACCAATAAAGTATTCTAAAACGTGATTAAAGGGTTTTTCGAATTTTACTCTCTTAAGTGGTGAAAAGACCTTGAACTTGTTTGAGATAAATCCTCGATATCTATTGAACCCGTCGAGATATGAAATTAATTTTTGCTTCAGAATGATGATTACAGAAATTACCGCAAAACAATTTTCAGATTTTTCGAAATTCGATTTCTCAATACTGTGCAGGGGTGATATATGCTTTTTTAGTGAATGATCGATTTTAATTTAACTTAACGGGCTAGCGATGTGATTTACACTTCAGTTGGATACTTATACAAATGTCTAAGATGTAAATTTAAAATATTTCGAAATTCGACGCCCAAAAGGATGAAAAAACACAAAATTTGTTTTCCATCAACCCACGATATCTATCTAACCAGTAGCGATATTGAGGTGGTGTTCGCGTCAGAGAGATGCTAACGTAAATATTAAAAAAAAATATGTATGCATTTTTTTTATTTGTAAGAAACGTAATTATAAAGAATAAAACTTAGTTGGTCAATAATCAAGGCAGACGATCCGAAAAGCAGGAACGAGCAGCGAGAAACAACTTATACAGGAGTTTCACTACAGTAACCTATCGAGACGTGGTGTTGTACAACCTCTATGAGCCCAGGACACAGATATATATAATTTTTTCAATAAATTTTATTTTCATGAATTATTTCGATGTTACGTGACGCAGTTGTTTGTCACTCAGGTCTAAACTCCGGGAGGTTCTGGGCTCGAATTCCGTTAAAAGCTGCGTGCAAACGTTCAATTCTGACACACAAAAACTACAAGGCAGATCGAATTAGTGCAATTTACATGAAGTCTTTAAAAGGGGTAAAATTGCAGTTCGCTTTCCACTTAGGTTCCTCTACAATATCAGCTGATATATCGTCGGTATACTGCCAAAAGTGATTAAGTCATAAATGCTATTTCGTTTAAAAACAGTAATAAATTGTAGATATTAACAAAAATGTGGTAAGTTTCTATACTGTGACACAACAGTACGAAACGACGAATATACTTTAAACTTGGGCAATTGTTCGTGAACAACATATACATATTCCTAGCATTTTTATAATTTTATCTCATTTTGACATTGTCACTTTTGGCAGTAAACCGACGATATGTCATCTCACTAATCTCAGGTTTGGGGCACCAAATACGTTTCCGCGAAACCTTTACCCGCTGAAGCTTTGTAATGGCAATAAATTTAAAGTGAATATTTTGACAATATATAATTGAGGGCACCGTCACCAATGGTTGTGCACAGGGTAAACAGATGTTTCTCATTCGATTAACCACTTACCTTAGGTGTCTGTAATTACCCCACAACATCAAATTGGCAGTTTTATAAGTAAGGCCCAGGCGAAGTCGCTGTTAGTGGCAGGGACAAACTTAAGACTGCTTTTCGCGTGGACAGCTATAGCTACTTATCCTGCTGCAGAATTAGTTTAACTAGCCGCTTGGACATTCTATCACTTGATGACTGAAGTACCAATCTTGTGTACAAAGAGGTTATTCAATTAAAGTAAATATTATCAGTTACGAATAATACTCGCGAGCAAAGCCGCGGGGGACTGCTAGTGTAGAATATTTTTAGTAAAGGAACTTTATTTATAGTAACTACAATTTTCAAAGCAGACCAAGCAAAACTATTTTTTGTATAATTTTCCCACATCTTGGTTTTAGCACAAATTTTATATCCAGGGACTTCAGTATACTATTTCAGATTAAGTTACCTAGGTGTATATCTATTTATAGGCTTGTAAGAATGTTTTTTTTTTTTACTTTAAGTTTTTAAAAAAAAATGTGGTAATCACTTTAAGGAAATTCCTCCAACTTGCTTTCTAGCATTTTATGGGTTATATCACATTGATAATGGATTTAATAAGTGTGCTCCCAAACATTTAACAGTACGACATATGGCTGTGTACCCTTTTTTAAAGCGGAGCACTCATTTAGAAGATAGAAAATAGGATAAATTGTCTACATTCAGTGCTTCAGTGTATTTTGTAAATGTTTAAATCACTTTTGCAACAAAATGGCTACAGATAGCAAGAAATACATAGGGACACTTTTTAAAGGAAATTGTATATTGAACATTTTTTAAACAGAGATTTTTTTGATACGGGGTACAGTTTCTGAATAAACGTTAAAAAAAAAATAACAGATGGCAGCTGTGCCATAAGGTTAATTTTTAGGGTGTAACATCATTCATACATCATTACAATCATAGCTTTTGTCCGTGGCATGCATTTTATTGTATTCTTCCACAGATATTTTTTTCTGGGTTTCTCTTTCTTCTTTTAAATTTAGTATTATAAGGTACAACTTTGTATAAGCTGAAAACAAAAGTATTCTTTTAAACTATTATAGTTTGTAAATAATTTTAATTATAATTTACATTTGTATATCAGTGAATCTGCCTGTACTTACCATTTGTCTTGTGGTTTACATAGAGTGTGTCGCCCAGTGACCGTAACATAGTAGCAATCAGCGGAGCAGCTGTAGTTGACTGCTCGTGGGCGAGGCTTGAGGATACACCATTCTCAAGGATGCGTTCACCAAATCCTCGCTTGTTGCCATTCCTGGTTGCAGCTAATCCCATTAATTATGGTCACCCGTCTCAGTTATCATGTGTAGAAGCATTAGCAGCCACATTTTATATTACAGGTTGGTAACATAATTAATTAGTGTAACAAACTATATGAACAAAAACATCCATAACATTTAGTTGCATGTATAATGGTGCCTGAAGTGCTCTTATGTAATTTATTTCATAATTTTTGTAATACGAAACTACAAGATGAAAGAATCATGTAAGTTAGTTTTCTGGGGAACGTTTTTCAGTATAGGTTACTCTTATTTAAGTAAATGGTTACTGTTGGTGATTTGGGGTTATGTTTAAATGTTTTATGATTTTAACGAAACATTTTTGTGTTAGGTTTCAAGGCTGAAGCAGAATTGTATCTTAGTAAATTCAAATGGGGTAAATCGTTTATTACCTTGAACGAAGAGCTTCTTGACAAGTATGCAGCATGTGAAAATAGTCTAGAAGTTGTGGAAGTACAAAAAAACTACTTGGACAGTGCCCATGATATGAAACATGCAGGTAAGTTCATTTTGCAGGTACAGCTAATGCGGGGTGAAGCGTCCATGGAAGCATTACTTCCCTAATAATGTCCATCACTTATTAAATAATATAAAATTTGAGAGTGGAATAAATGTAAGTGTATTTTTGTGAAGTATGTGTGATCGAAACATGGTGCAACTACAAAATGCTTTTCAACAAGACGTCAATAAGAATATTATTTTGTTTTAATTGGAACATATGAAAGATAAGAAAGCCTGGATTTAAATGATACGTGGTGTCTTGCTAGTCAACTTAGAGATGGTGAAATTTTGCGATTTCAATGACTTGCATGTTAGAATCAAATATCCTGTGCTTACTCAAGCACTGTCTATTAGTTCATTGTCGGCTGTTCCACTGAGTACCAGCTAGTGGACAAATAGTCGGGACTTTAGTATACATAAGATATTTGATTCTAACATGTGGGTCATTGAATTCACGAAATTTCACCATCTCTAGTCACGTTTGTTTCTAAGAAAAAAGGCCTCTTAATAAAATTCATTACTTATTGGAAAAGCCTTGCTAGAATCACGTTTTTAACTTTAGACATAAGGTTTCATCGTAGTGGGCTAACCATATTGTGACATTTATATTACTGTCATGACTAATGTCTTTACAAAATGTGATTTGCTGTCAACGCCACACTAAATGGTTTTGAAAATGATACCTAATGAACTTGTAAAAAAAATCCAAACGAGCATTTTTAAAATGTCATAAATGCTTGGTAGTCCTGTAGGGCATAAACAACTTATGAGAAATCTAACTCCAATGTGAACATAACTAAAATTTAGCGATAATTCTGTTATAAAGTTGATGCAAAGAAAACATAAGGAGCTACATGTTAATTTCAGTGAGAAGGGACAATCATTTATTTCCACCAGAGCTCCTGCGAGAATTATATATTTTAACACAAATAGTAGCCGATCCGATGTCGCAAAATTACTCTGGCCAAACAGGTTTTACTATGTAGGGACATTTTTCACAAAAAAATCCTGTGCTATTTTCACTAGTTACTGAATTAACAAAGCTGGCCTCTGTAACATAGTTGGTTAGGCGCCGATCTACGTTATGAGAGGTCCTGGGTTTGAATTTTGTCTCAGCCAAGGATGTTGTGTTGTCCCTTCACCTCAATTCACCTTCATCGGCTCTTAAGACCTCGTTGTTAAAGAGCCGTAAAACCCTCTCGACTCATCTTACCAGATAAACAACATTTTTATTAACTTTGGTAAACTGGATAATTTGCCAAAACCTTAAATATATTTGATAGAACAAATTTAAAATGTGACAACTTTAGATAATAGTTTTCGCCTATCCTGAAAATAATATATACATATTCCCGAGATCAACTGCTGCAACTCATAAATATATTACACATATGTAGTGTATGAAGGCATACGCTGAATGTTTTCAGTTCTGCTAGTATCAACCTGACAGCTGCCTTGGACAGTAGGATATCAGTTTCTCTTTGCCTTCTCCTCCTGATAACAGAACTAGGGGGCTCAGATGCCAACTTAACTGCCGACCATAGTAGTTTTGTTATTAAGTAAAAAAAAAATTATAACTTGGTTCTCTTTGATTATCAGCCTACATACCAGAAATACATTGTTTCGTAATGCAGTAAAATAAAATCATAATTCCAACTTTTGGCATAAACAGAAGTATGTACTATATGGTTTATGTTGTGGTAAACTAAAGTGTACACAGAGTACATCACCCAGTGATCATAATACAGTAGCAATCAGCAGAGAACAGATGTATAATTTTGTGTGTACAGTAATACAAAATTTAGAGCCAGGTTTAATACTGTATTCGCCAGTACATAAGACGACTATTTTTTAAATGTATTTCCGGCCCTTAAGAGTTGAAAGTGTGATAATTTTGGTAATCTAAAAAGTCTTTGAATGTTAAGTTGTAAGTTGTGGAGTTGTATAATGTTACAAGGATTCTATTTCCCCAACAAATTAAAGTAAGTTCCCCATTTTTATAAAATTTACAGTTAAAAATTTTGATGGGTGTTATATTTGTGATATGGGCTACTTTTACCTCACAGTAAGGCGTGTGCTGCTTGGTGATCAATACAACTGGAGTATGCATTCACCTAAAACCTTTTTTTCACCAGCTCTCAACTCTCACGTGGCCAGGCGGAGAAAACGAGAATCTAGGTACCATACCATGGTGTGTTGTGACCTTGATGCAACACAATAGACAAAGTCCTGTTACCAAAAAGAGACAAATACCTATTACCTATTGTTGTTTAAAACTTGGACATGGAAAGATTTAGTGATACTTATAATTTTTTTTTTGTTTTGAGGTGTAATTATGTGAAGACTTAGCTATAATGCCGGGTTCAAAAGGACAGTTGTTAGACATGCTTATAGGTGATTCAGAATAAAGTGAACACTCAAAAAGCCCTGATTAATTTCTATTTTCTGCCAGATTATATCTTTCCGCCAAATGTAAACATAAATATTGCCACGTGCGTTTATTTACGCAGGGTCGTGCAATGTATACAACTACATTAAACTGCTCCGATAAATTTTAGCTACAATATCTACTCATTAAATGCACGGGGGCTGAATATAATATATAATTAAAAGTAATCTTTGTTATAAATACCTGTGAGTTAACGTCTTATAATACTGGTTTCTGTCCATCCACTAATTTATACAACACGCACTATTGCAGTTACTAATCTCGTAAATGCAGGCATATTTTATTTGAATTTGTAACTCAAAACCGCCACTAAAAACAGACATGACACACGCAATTCAAGAATTCAAATTTTGTTCAGTTCTACTGCCACGAACGGCGACGCACTTCAGAAACAATAAAAAACGTATTTTCTTAATATGTGAAATAAAAAGTATGTTGTTTCTAGACTGGCAAAGGTAAAACATAATTTACAGAATACCGATGGTTTCATGTAATTTGGCAATGATATTCAAAGTAATTTCCAATACTTTTGAATGTGCATATATGCACAACGGACAAACACACACAAATGATGCAATTTGGCGAGCAGTGAAAAAGCGATGAGAACCTAACTCTGATGCCACCTTTCGGTGGAATATTGAACTGTCTGAAGCATGGAGCAAGCTGTAACGAGCAAGATGACCTGAGGTTGGCGATAGCGTCACATTCGTCTGGCGCCAATTGAGTCTAATTATAATGTAAGTAGGAATGTCAATAAGGTCATAAATAAATGTTTTGAAGTATATTAAATACAGAGAGGTCAATTTCATCTGATGTTCTTTCACTAATGTTGTATTCAAATAGGAAATTACACAGAACTATATGCGATGAATCGTTACCAACCATACAAGTAGTTAAGTAACTCTTGCTATTGGCGACTTATATGTAGTAACTGCTTGTGATTTTTTTCAAAGATTAAATCTTTAGTGCTCACTTTATCCCGAATGACCTATAAAAACAAATAATTGTGCGGCCACCTGGAAATTCTCTGCATTGGAGAAACTTAGGGGGTAAAGTTATAGGCTAGCGAATTCAAGCAAAAATTATTTTGCAGGCCTAAGTGTTAAAAATGGTCTAAGCCTTTATTCTTGCAACACATGTGTTTTCTAGCTGTAGTAAAAGTGAAATATTAATTTGTTAATATTTTAATATTTTTCAAGTGATGTGTTATTAAGTTAGCTGATGTTTATCACTTTTTTGAGAATGCCCCCACAGTCGTGTGTCTAGTGCTGTACTATCTAGAATTAGCTGGCAGACAGCAGCACAACTAGCGGTAGAATTGTTCCCTGTACCAATTTGTCCTATAGCAAAACACATTTTCTCTCTAACCTGTAGTAGACCTTAGCTTAATGTGCTTAAAGTTCTTACCTATGTTAAGGCTAATTCTACTGCTACATGGTAGGAAGCTTAGGTTTAAATTATTATGTAATTTTTTCTAATTACGTCTCATGGCACGATAATAGTGATGGCAGACAGTAAAAAAACACAAGCTTCACTTCGCACTATAACAATCTATTTTTTCAATTTACAGAATATTTCCACACTTTACTTCCACTCACGTTGCAACTGCAAAATGCAAAGTAAACCTGCAGTCCACTGTTTGAAGTTCATTTGACAATGTACAGTGCTCTACTATTCTTCTGGTTTTGTTTCACCTTGCCTCTACCCTTACTCTCTTTTTCCTTCTTGCTCTCTTTCTTTCGGTGCCAGCTTCCTAATCATATGCCATAACCATCAATACTAGTGACATTTTTTTTGTTATCTACATGCCTATTTCAACTGCTTCACATCAGTGATTACATAATGTACAATACAGGGACTAAACATCTAATGATAAATGACAGACGTTTACGTACTTCTTATGCAGTGAGGTTTAAACTATCAACCAAAAAACATTTTGAAGAAAGTGAAAACAGTGCTTTTTGATGTGGCTGAGATTAACTTCTGTCGTAAAAAAAACCTACTGTAATTTAGACATAGGCCTATTACATACCTGCCAACTTTTCAAAATGACCATCAGTAAAACTTTTCCAGAATGTCACATTTTCGCATAAACTGCACCTGGCAATTTTTGTGCCAAATCATATCATTCCCTGTGTCTTATAAATTGTACACAAAACACATATAATATTTTTAAAGTTTATTTGTTTTTAAAGTAGCCCTAGTTATCAATACCTAAATATGTAAAAACAATTATTTGCCACTTAATACTTTGAACAATATCTTGTTCACTTAATACTTTGAAAATCCGTCATTTTTTTATAATTCAAAATGTACACAACCTGTAAGCATGGTTACAAATATAAATAGTTTCACAAAGTTTGATATAAACCTCAACCATTTCTGTTTATTTTATGTGTGTTATGTATTGAGGGACAGTGTGTATATGATGTGTGTGTCTGTTGACATTGTGTAATTGACTAGATTAGTATGTGGACGGTTGGAGACTCCAGCTCCAGTGTTTTTCATAGTGTGCAACTGTGTTACCGAAGGGTAGAGACTTGCACTTAGCAACTCGTAAACTGTGCTGAGTGGGACATATTTCCAGGCTAGCTATGGAATCCAAGTGTGTCTAACGCCGATGGACAGGACGTAAAAGTGGCGACAGGCAGCAGGGATTTACACAAGGGGCCACTGGTTCTACAGGGAGGCGGCAGGAGACCATCCAGACACAGCAAGGTAGGACCCACCTGTTGCAAACTGCATCTGAATATGATGAGGGAAGAATTTATGTGTTGCATAGCCTCCAAGGCCGAGGCAGTAAGGATCTTTAACCTGTGGTTAAGACAATCATCCACATCGGACGGAGGTAAACACAGGAGCAAGCTATACAGTGATAAGCTTGGATGCATTTGAAGCTTTGTGGCCAGAACTTCCACCCTTAGAGTAATGTAGTGTTGTATACATGTCTCAAGAGGGGTTAGTTTCAACGATCAATGAGGCATTTGCTTGTGTAGCAGGGGGGAAATATTTCACAAAGTTGGATCTAGAAGATGCCTACCTGCAAGTGGCAGTTGAAGAGGCCACAGCAGAGTTGCTAACGGTAAACACTAGTAGAGGGCTTTTTGGAGTTCATCATCTCCAGTTTGGAGTGAGTGGAGGTCCTGCAATTTTTCAACGTCTTATGGCAACTTTGCTAGGAGACTTACCTGGAGTTCTAGTGTTGCTAGACAATGTTTTGGTTACTGGCTCAAGCAAAAAAAGAGTACTGGGCAAGAGTAGATGAAGTCATTGCTCGTATCAATAAGGCAGTACTCATGCTGAAGAAGGCTAAATGTGTTTTTGCAGCTCCAAGGGAGAAATATTTAGGTTACCTGATTGATGCAGGAGGTATGTCCAACACAAGAAAAGGTAGAAGCAATTCATGGAACACCAACACCACAGAACAAACGGGAGTTACAAGCTTTCCTGGGACTGTTAAATTTCTATGAACGGTTTTTGCAGGACAAAGCATCATTGTTGGAACCGTTACATCGGTTGTTGGACAAGGACTCTGTATGGACATGGGACGGGCAGCATGAAGTAGCATTCCAAGAGGGGAAGAGACTCTTGCAGGCAAATATGGTGCTGGTTCATTATTATCGAAAACGAGATGTGTTGACGGCAGATGCTTTGGAATTTGGTATTGGGGCTGTCTTGGCCCATATCATTCACAACGGAGAAGAGAGACTGATAGCCTTTGCTTCACGGAAACTACACAAATGTGAGCGCTACTGTGCTCAGATCAACAAGGAGGCTTTGGCAGTGATGTTCGGGGTAGCCAAATTTCGTCAGTATCTGGTCAGTAGCATTTTACGGTGGTTACTGACCATAAACCCTTACTGCATTTGTTGGACCCACATCGATCTAGGCCTGATATCCTGTCCCCCGCTGGTGTTTGCAGTTGGGCATGTTTGATTTCCAGCTGGTCTACAAGCCGAGCAACAAGATAGGGCATGCAGATGCCAGACTGCCAGTACCAGTGCACGCCATGGATATACCACTCACAGCAGAGGTGTTGATGCTAGAAGAGAAACCAGAAGCGCCTCTAGATGCTCATTGAGTTGCTCATTTAACAGCGAAGGACAGGATACAGAGACAGGTGAAGCATTTTGTGTTACATGGGTGGCCAGAAAAGTTACCCAGTGAAAATGTTCGACCTTACTGGAACAGACGTGCCAAATTGTCTATTTACCGGAATTGCCTTCTCTGGGGCACTAGAGTGGTTATATCAGAAGTGATGTGGGATGAGTTATTGGGGCTTCTCCATGCCTCACATGATGGCATAGTACGATCAAAATCTTTTGCCAGGAGTTATGTATGATGGCCAAGGTTAAAAAATGACATTGAGAAGATGGTTCAGCAATGCGAGGTATGCTTTCAGGAGTGCAGGGGGGCCCCCTCCAAAAGCACACATGACGTGGACTGTGCCCCAAAACCCATGGTCCCGTCTACACGTGGATTTTGCAAGAGCTTTCATGGGGAAGACAAATTGTTATTGATGCCTACTCAAAGTGGCCCCATCCATGTTGAGTACTTTGGTGGTTAGTGAATTGGGAGACGTGTTTAGCGTACATGGGTTGCCGGACATGGTTGTGTCGAATGATGGGACTGCATTTTCATTCTGTGAAATGAAAGAATTTTTGGATTGAAATGGGATTGCTTCCAGACATTCACCGCCATACCATCCATCCAGCAACGGGCAAGCAGAACAAACTGTACAGGTAGTGAAGGACAAGCTCAAAAAATTGCACGCAGGTGACTGGCAAACAAAATTACAGAGCATTGCATTACGTACCACTCCAACAGTTACTCAAAAATCTCAGGCAGAACTCTTAATGGGCAGGAAGCTGCATACCATATTTGATAGGTTGCATCCCAGAACATTAAGCACATCTCGAGAGGAAAACCCAAGCACAGTTCAGCAATGGGGACGGCAGTTCACGGTACGAGACAGTATACTTTTGCGTATTTATGGGTCAAGTCCCAGATGGGTTCCAGGAGTCATAACAACAAGGGAAGGACCAATAATGTATAAGGTTAAGTGTACCGAGAGTGGACAAGTACACCAGCGACATATTGATCAGTTATTACACAGTATACCAGGAAAGCCAATGCCTTCAAACCTGTCAAATAGTGCTAAAATGCCAAGAGAGACTTTTTTTCACCACTCACCAGACACCAACCACAGCGGGGGCTCCGAGACTGTTGGTGCTTCTAGACAGTCAGTGTGTCGGTTGCCAGGATCACCCTTCAAGGGTTTTCCGGATGTCTCGGACGATTGTGTTGGTGGCAGCCGGATCAACAGTGGACGTGGAAGTGCCAGTGTCTGCAGAAGGTATTGCAGCACCTCAAGATCTCAGGTCACCTCGGTTGGATGTTCCAGTAGAGCATCACAAGAGATCCACCCGGCACCTAAAGTGAGAATGTCCACGAGGGTTAAAACCAAGCCATGGAAATTTACTGATTATGTTGGCACAAACTTACGCTAGTGAGTGCCAGACTGGATTCAGTTGTGTATATTGTAACTGTGAAAGGAGGAGTGTTATGTATTGAGGAACAGTGTGTATATGATGTGTGTGTGTTGACATTGTGCAATTGACTAGAGTAGTATGTGGATGGTCAGAGACTCCAGCTCCAGTGTTTTTCATGGCGCGCAACTGTGTTACCGACGGGTTGAGACTTGCACGTGGCAACTCATAAACTGTATTGAGTGGGACATATTTCCAGGCCAGCTATGGATATCCAAGTGTGTCTAACGTCGATGGACAGGACATAACAATGTGGCATGAAATAGCCCAATATCAAACTGGATTGTGTTTTGAGTTATAAAATACTGTAAGGCAATATTCAGCTCTAGTTACAGCGCCTTCAAAGTTTACTTACGAAAATTCATGTTTAATTCTGCAGATTTAAAGGGCAGGCCTGTAACATTAAATAATAGTTAAAGTTAGGTGCTTCGCACCATCTTCCATAAATTACCAATAAACGCCGCACAAAAATTACGCTAGTAGTAATTATGAACAGTTAGTTTTTATCATATAAAAATATTGTTATTGTACGTATGCTTCACAATAAGAGAAAATAATTTTACTTTCAATTCGCAACTGTATAAATACACAAGCAATGCATCTTTCCAACTTCAAAATTTTGTTGCATCACAAGGTAATTATATGTATGTCATATTCATTACAACATTGGAAAAATATTTTTAGTTTCAAAGTTAAAAATACAGCTTCCAAGCACACAGAAAAGCCCTGACCTGGACAAGAAACAACACACTTGTCACTTTAAAACACCTAACACGCACAATGCCATCTTGTAACATCCCATACAAGCAACCACAGATTGGCTGTTAGCTATAAAATACACCATTAAGAAACCAGGAACAAAACATATACTGAATTTTGTTATTGGTTCCTGTGACCAACTGCTGAATGCACAGTGAAAACATATTTTTATGAGTGTTTGTGCACATTAGCAGAGAGAAAAAAACACAGTAAAACACGTTTCATGTTGATACACTTGTGCAAAACATATTTGTCCGCTATTAATGTGTTATAATGGCAAAAATGTACACACATAAATGTTGAACATCCCGAAATCTGTAAAAATTTTGTTGTCCTCCATAAAACCTTAAAACGTATGTACTTTCCCTAAATTTTACGGACAATCCGTAAAAGTTGGCAGATGTGCTATTATGGTTAGGCGCTGAAAAAAACCTCAGCAGCCCTAGCTGGAACAGCTAGTATTGCAATGAATAGGGCCACAAAGCAGAGAATTCACAATATTTTAATTCTGTTCCTTTTTCCGAAACCTTCTTTTGTTTCCAGGTTAACGTAGAGTGGTTAGGTGGTGAAGATGATACAGTGTGTTACTTTTTTCTTTTAAAGACCCTAAGATTTACTGGATGCTACAATGTTTCAACTTTTAGACATCACTGGCGACCGAATGCATAAAAAACTTTGGGTACAAGATGTATAATGTAAGCCATGCAGACTGGTCTCCCTTCCCTCCCCTTCCATTGCCATGAGTCTACGACTGCCTGACAAGCTATTTTCTTGAGGTAAATCCTGTGTGTAATATACATAGTATTGAGACGCTCCTCTGTCCCGAAGGAAAGGGTGACGTTACGTTTGCCTCACCCTCTACACACAACATAACTCTCCGAACCATCTTAGGTCAATCTGGGACAGGTAGTCCTTCATATTGTAGAAGTATACTTTGGAGGTGTTCGCCAACACAAAGATACGAAGTTGAGATAATATAAAATACTTTAATAAGGGCGCTAACTTGAACACAGCAACTGGGACATTCTTCATGAGTACACAATATTGTTCTCTGAATCAGGTAAGTCGCCAAACTATATACAATGACGTGGTAGCCTCAGCAGCATTGCAAAAACAGTTTACAGGCTAGATGCATCTGCCTGGCGGATACCTGGCAGGGCGAGATACTTGCGGAGCACTTAATTTCTGGTGAATAATACGACGACTTAATGCAACTGTTCATCACCTACCTGGTACTTTTTGCCGGCGTGTCACATCAGCTGACAGCCCGCGAGCTGACAGGCGCCCTAGCTCAGCGCCGGCCACACTCCCCAGTTCGACCGCCTCGCAGCTGCGGCGTCATCCGTGGCCGCCTCTTGCGGACCTTGTCGAGAGAAGAATGCACAGCTCTGATGCGTCTCGACAGCAACTCGGCCCTTCCAACCTAGGTCCCAAGACCCCTCCTAAGGCGAAGAACAGCTCGTAATCGTCCTTGAAGGTTTTCACAGCGAGAAACTACCTTGCTCAATATCAGCAGCAGCGACCAAACACATAACAGCTGCCCCGATTTAATTCCAACCAAATTTTCTTAGATTCTTCTGTCATACGTCAGATTACACGTAGACACATAGATTCAAACGAACAGAGCAAGCATAGGTTAACCCCTGATGTCACGAATATCGCCGATTGCCTAGCTCACTTCTAGCCTTCCCAAAACTAACTGGCCGGGTGCCTCAGCTCACACACGCACCCCCCTTCCCCTCTCCAACACCGCTAGCCCGCCTCGTCAGCGCTCCATGCGGCTAATGCGTACAACAGCTTTAAAATCAATTAAATATGCAACCAATACAACATAGATATGTGCTTACAATTCCAGTACAAATTCAATATAAAAGTATAAATATACATATTTTTAGAGGTTCCGGAACCCATATTTAAGAGACACATACAAAGCGCTTATGATATTGTACCAAACTATAAAGCCGAGACGCGAGGCGTCTCAGTATGATATATAAAAATGAACACCTTTGCCATTCCTGGCCTATAAACATGGCATTAGTTTTACAAATACTTTATTGCACAGCAGCAAAAGTCAAAACTCTCATCTACACTATTGGCACCGGAAAGGTAAGAGAGCAGGAAGGGGTTGGACAACACTAGCAAGTTCAAATGACTATTCAAGGATGGGAGATGTGGCGACTGGGCAGGCAATGTCAAAGTTCTCTCACACACTACTCAGTCTTTGCTGTCTGCCGAATCACTGTGCTATTGCCACATTCAGCAGCTGAGAAAGGCCTTGCCTCAATGGTTTGACGTTGCTGTACTGTGCTTTTGCCATGCCTGCTGGCCTGCACACTACTCGCACAATGGAGTCCGGCAGTATTTACAGAAATACAAAAATTCATTGGGCGACTCATATATGCACACAGTTTACATACTAAAAGAACTTTAATTACAAAAATAACATGTTTTTATATTATTAAAGACAATTGAAGCTGACTGGACACAAAAGTCCTATTTTAATGCAATTTTTGGGGTTTCAGAGAGAAAAAATTACTTGAACATGCCAGGTCGTTTTCATTAACCATGATGCCAGGTCGTTTTCATTAACCATGAGGCCTCATAAAATAGTGTTTTATACTGTATATCCTTGCCTGAGGAACTTAACCATTTGAGATTGATAGTCTATCTGCTCTAAATTTAGCAGAAAATTGTATGTTTTACAATTGCACCAAACACGTCAACATTCAGCATCACTTAGTATGGGAAAGTGTTGAAGCCAATGTAATTTCTGTCTTGTACATACCAATGGAAAGGTCTTGCCAATATTGTCACAAAATATCCTAGTTGTCCAAAGCACAAATTCTACCAGAAAGTCTGTCAAAAAAATCATTGCCTTGATTAAGGGGTCTGCCATGTTGGAAGTACAGTGAAATCTCATTACAAAGTACTTGAAGTGAACTAAAAAATGTATGCTTAGTATTGAAAATACTTTAAACTGAACAGTCACTAAATTAAAAACTCTTTCTAGGTGTTTGGAATTATGTACTTTATAATGAAAAGTACTTAATACTGAAGTACTTTATACTGAGATTTCACTGTAGTAGACAACTGCAATTTATTTCCAGTCATTTGTAGTTTCAGTGTATTTGTCATTGCTCATTATTTAGTTTATTTGTCACATATGTAGGTATAAATAATTTTACCCTTGTTAATCTGTTGTGTGCGATGTTCAGCGGCTGCGAGAAACAAAGATGCAGAGTGGTTTTGCAAAAAGTTCTCCTACTGGGCATTAATTTTCATCATAAAGATATTAATTTGCCCATATTTTGTATTCTAGTATTGTTGTGTGTACAGTATACTGATTATTTCATTTTTTTTTCCAGGGGTTGAAGATTTACCAGAGTCACAATCTTCTGATGAATTTGATGAGTGATAAAACATTCTATGTGATTTTTTGAAATAAAATATCTGTTTTCATTTTGTTATAGCTATTGTATTATTAAGAATTCTATTAAAAATAATTTGCCAAAATTTTTTTTCAAATCAAATATTATAGTAGATGTCTGCGAGCAGTCTTGTGACAAGTCCTTCAGGAAGGTGAAGGGATCAGTTGCTGAGCTGCTCTCGTCCTTACAGGATCACTCCAGCTCATTTGTTTCACAGTCTGAGTTAATATAATATAACTTACTTTCACTTCATGATTTCAGTACATGACTATGAAGACAGTATCAGGATTTTGTATATAACATTACAAAATATCTCATTAAACCAAAAAAAAGTTATGTCGATTCACAGTGCGATTGAAACTACGAGTGCATAAGAAGATTATCTCAATGAAAATTACAACTAATTTTCCCAAACAGTAAAACGAAAAAACATTCCAAAATACTTGACACCTTATAAAAATAAGTAGTAACACAGGTAATGATTCTAAGTACAACACTTTACATTGGGTGCAGTATTGAGGAGTGAAGTGGCCTGGAGAGATTCTGGTCAGCCCTTAACGGCAAATTTTCAGCGCTGTTGATGGTAAGTATGTAAGGAGCAGCGATGGTACGTAGGGGTAGGTTAATGGGAGTTTGTCTGAAAAACATGCCTGTTATCAGCAACATCCGCCATGGCTCACGCTCGCGTAACTCAGGAGCAACCCCAATAGAATTGAATTAAATTAGTTTGGTTGCGGCTAATGGTCAGACCACTATATCACAGCGTCCGCAGTGTTGCGAACATTACACAAGTTTCAACTTTTAGGAGGACTGTCCAAGCACTGAAAAGTTAAAATGTTAAATAACTGCATTATGCGACAATAAGCTTTAATGATTAGTGAAAGGTCTGAAATGAGTATACTAAATTTTAGCAACAAATATTTCCAAAACTCACTGAGCAGTTATAATTCATGCTCAAACTTAATGTTTTATTTCAGATGACGAGACTGTACGACAGTCTCGTTTTATTTTTATGTAAAAATCAAATACATTTATGTTTACATCATTCCATTTAAATAGCTGAGATTTTCAAACAAGTTTGCACCAATGTTTTACAGTACGCACAAACTGTAAGAAACATTTTAAACACTGAAACTTTATCTAATACAGTAGAACCCTGTTATAATAAACCCTTGTATAACATTTACCTAGGCTTCTTATGTTTGGTCCCTTAAAACAAGAAACTACCCCCTTATAAGGAATTTCCTTTTGTACAGTTCAAATTTTTAGACCCTTCAAAAATGATATAACACTGTTCCTACTATAGTTTTACATCTACATTGTGCTGAATTCAGAGATGAACAGGCTGATTATTTTGAAACTCATAACATTTTATCGCTCTGGTCTCACAAGCATAATTTTAATGAGTTTTTATTGTTATTTTCTTTGCATTTTTTTATTGTTATGGTATTACATACATAATTTATTAACTTTACAGAATATTATTCTTTGCATAATTTTATCACAGTTTCTGTGGTTATATTTTATTGTGATTGTCTTAGCATTTTTTAATTACTGTTTTCGTAGCGTTTGGTACAATGTACATATTTTCTTTGCATTGTTTTATTGTTGTGGTATCACTAATGTATTTTAATCAATTCTTTTGCAATCTTGTTTCCATATTTCATGGGAACAGTTATTTCTTTTTGCGGAACAGAATGGAGAAGAAAGAGTGTGCAGCATATTTCTAAAATATGGCAGTGTTGCATGTATGGTTTAACTGTGCAGATGTGCTCTTCCAAGTGCATTGAAGCAGTTATTTTATAAAAATTTGGGTTCTACTTATCGCAACTTGAAGTTTACCCAAATGTTTTTACCTTTTAAAACTTAAGAAATATATTTTTTGACAGTTATAGAAAATGTTGCTGGTGTGTCTAGCAAGGTTCTATTGTATGTGTTAAATTATGAATTTTTCATTAATATTAGCCTTGTTTCCCAGCTAGAAATACAAACACAGGCCATAGTATATTCAACTGTATATTGTGAATTTCTGCCAGTGTGTAGCATGATGATCATGAAAGTAAGAAGCAGACTTCAAATAAAAAAATACAATTTTGGTGTGGTGGTGTCAAAATCAGATTCTACTGTATTCATAAAACAAAGGTGCAGCATTGTCTTTTGATATATACAACAAAATTACTAAGTTAGTAATGTAGAGGTAGCTATTTTTAATGTCTGCAATTTTCGTCATGTTCTTTTCTTGCCATGTGAGGATGAGCAAAAAGTATTTCTATGTATACATTTTGTAAAAAAAAATTGCAATACTGCAATAAAGAAAAACTAACAAAATACCACTGGTACAGTAGAATCTCGATCTAACTTCAGTCCACAGCTCCTGAGATTGTGTTGTTAGAATGCTAGGATCGTTAGATCCTAACATCCAATTTGCTGTTTGAACTATCTACATTAGGCACGGAGAAATAAGTCTGGAAATCAATTAGTGTCACTGACCATGAACCTTTTAAATCCAGAGCTGGAAAATGCACGGAGCGCAGCTCTGAGCTCTTGCCCGTCAAGATCAACGTTACGGACATGACTGATACACAATAGTGCTTGTTTCAACATTTATTAATCACTAATTAAGAACTGAAGACATAAATGGCCACAGTTCCACTGGCTAGGTAATTGTTCGTTGAAATAATTATAACTTAGTTCCATCCCCGTAAAATACTTGGGTACTTTTATGGGCGGGCGAAGGTTGCCAAAACTGTCGTAGTAATCAATATTGTTTCCATATTTTTGATAACTAACCCAGTGAGTTCCTCTGCCATTAGCCGAATCTAAATTTATAATTCCACTTTCATTACATCTTGGTTGTAATGGTAATGTATCTCTCATGAACACACCCCTGAAATGAGGTATCTGTAATTTTCTAGCAAACTTTATTAAATGTAGGTTTGTTAGTGGTCGATTGGGTAGTAACTTTAGGACTGTTTCCTTCTCTTTCTGGTTCTTTTTTTCAAACATCCTCCACCCACAGGATAAGGTCTTAAGGTAAAGTCCTTTCCCGTTTTTCGACCCTAGTGCAATAGCTTCCATTTGCTTGTTGTTGCGTTGAAGTTCTTCCAACTGCTTACCTTGGTTTTTCGATGTATTCACTGCTCTAACAATACCGCCAACTCCACCAATCAGACCTCCTAGTGCTGCCAGGCCAGGCAGGAGTAGAGGTAGGAAGCCTCCTTGTTTCTTGCTTGCTTTCTTCTTCTTGCGACTTTTATTTTTCATCTGACTATCTTTTTGTCAGAGTGTTTGGATTTAATTCGGCTGTTTGTAGGAGTGGATAGACCACCCTTTATTCGCAAGCCCATTTCTCGCTTGACTTTAGTCTTCATGATCTTGGATACTCCCCAAAAAGGTACTCTTTCACCAAACTTTGATTCCTTGGATTTAGCAATCTTTTTTGCTCTGTTTGCAAGGACAGTGTCAGCAGCGTGTCTGTCTTCCAGTTTGTTTACTATTAGCATAGGCTATGTCGTGCTCCTTGCACGCCTCGTCCAAATTGTTAACTCCGTCACCACGCTCGAGCCTCTTCTTTAGCTTTGTTCCTGGTGCACAGAATCTGTACCCAGGAATATGTGCTTCGAAGGGTAAGTTATTTATAAGAGTATTCACTAGTCCTCTTCCGTTCTTGATCTTACTCCTACGAGGCATCACGATACACTGAGTTGAAAATATGTAAGTACTTGTTTATATGCATTTTATTCTGTATCTTTCTAGCCTTTGAACAGTACGGACATCAACGATGCACCTCTGCTGTCACTTCTGTGGTAAAGTATTTACTGCCATGCGTGATATGTTGCGGCATGAAAAAACTACATGCACAAATGAAGACTTCAAGAATGAAATTTCAGTGCGAACTCTGCCAACAATGGTTTTCTCGGATGGATAATTTGAACAGACATTCTAAGAGTTGCGGTATCGGAGCTATACAACAAGAACAGCAACTTTAGCAGCAATCACAATTTATGAGCACTCCTCACACATTTCTGCAATGAGCTCCTCACACATCTATGCACACTTCTCACATAACTGTGCAGTCTCCTCACACTCCTCAATCAGCTCCTCACACAACCATGCGCACTCCTCACACAACCCCATGCGCACTCCTCACACAACTATGTATTCTCCTCACACATCTCAACCTCCATTTACTTATGCTGTGCATGGCTCCACACACTCTCCTCACGCTCCGTACAAGTTTCCTCACACTCCTCACATATCTCCTCATGCTCCTCCTCACACTCCGCAGTTAGTACTGCAAGTTGGTGGTAATATACATATTGACAAGTAAGTTAGTTTACCCATACGTATTACTACCGAAGATGAAGTCACCTCTCACGAATCAAGAAATGGTCCCCTCCTTCCCAATACTGTCCGTTGCATCATAGCAGGACCATCATCAAACTGTGGTAAGACGTGTGTGCTGTTAAGCTTGCTGGAGAAGGTTATGGCCTCCGGTTCGAGAATGTGTACCTATACTCGAAATCATTACAACAGTCCAAGTATCAGCGACTTGGAAAAATTCTAAGTTATGTGGATGGACTTGGGTATTTTCCACTCAGCGACAATGAAGCAGTGGTACAAACAAGTCAAGCTCTACCAAATTCTGTGTTTGTATTTGATGATGTAGCCTGTGAGAAACAGGCTTGTATCCAGGAATACTTTTGCATGGGAAGACATATGTCAGTAGATTCCTTTTACCTTTGCCAGACTTATTCAAGTATTCTCAAGCAGCTATTAAGAGATAGTGCCAACCTTTTGTTTTTGTTTCGCACGGATGACTAGAACTTGAGACATGCTTACTCTGATCATGTTAATACAGACATGGCTTTCGATAAATTCAAAGAGGTGTGTGCTTTTTGTTGGAGTGATCCTCATGGATTTCTTGTAATAGCTAAAGACTTTCCTCTACTTAAAGGAAGGTACCGGTGTGGATTTGATCAGTTCATAAGCCTTCGTCAGTGAGAGATGAGCTACTATGACATCTTAAAAGTTTTACTCAATTTACTATTTTTTTTAAAACTCAATATTGTCATTTAATATTTATTCTATTGTCTGTTAAGACAGCACAAGTTTGTCAGTGATATTTATATTTGTCATTTTGATTATCATGTAAAGTGTTTGTTGGTTTATGGGGAATTTTAAAATTTTAATTTGCTTGTTATCCTGGCCATACATGCACACGGCCCACCTTGCCAGCCGCTCGCTTGCTGTAGCCACAGCGCTAGCTTCTTGCGACACGTCTGAAGAGTTGTATTTCGAGCCGCATGTAAGATAAGTTTCTGCTGTATCCGCTACAGTCCCACGCTCCGTAGCGAGCGACGCCGTCCGCTGTACTCTGTACCACCCCCACCCCCGTTTAGTTAATAAGAAAGTGCTTTGCACGGTACTTCTACCGTCGGTCATAACCGGTTTAACTGTACTTTGTCCGGCCATTCCTGGCCGTTTCGACACCCGCACGCCATCTCTTGAGAGATTTTTAATCTTCGGCGTTAGGGACGCGGTCTTCGCTACGCGTCACTTAGCGACCATTCCTAGTAATCACCTTGTGCGTGGCAGACGTGCTTCTGCACGGGACAAGTTTTCTTGCGTTACGTGTGTAATGCGGACTTTTGTAGCATCAACATGTAGTCACTAGATGGCTACTCTAGTTCTTTGTTCTTTTTGTAATAGAATAGTGCCGTAGTTTCCATTTTTGGAAAAGTAGAACTTAGTTTTCTACTATCTACATCTACCAGCTTCTAGATGCTACCATCGTAGTTTTCGTCACCCTCATCTTTGGTAAGTGTTCCCACCGTGAGAGCCCTTCCCATTTACTCGTCACGAACGTTAATTAAAATTTCCCGTTTTTGCCTTTGTTCACAGAGGGTTCAAGAAATAAATTCAAGAAATAAATGCAAGAATTAGATGCAAGCATTAGATGCAATTCCTAGATGCAAGATGCTAGTTGCAAGTTTCAACTCAATATCCTGTCCAGTTCACGATGTTCGTGGCTCGACTGTCTGCTAACCAGGCAGACCGAATTGGCCATGGCGTGATGCCACCGCGTCATTCTACATGGCGATAAATAGCCGCCTCATGGACTTTATTTTTTTTTATAAGGACTATGGATACTGCAATGACGGTAATTTTTTTAATTTATTTTTATTTATTTATTTATTTACAACAAATTTACAGAGGGCAAAAACAGCCCGAAGACCTTGAAATTTACCCTCATAAACAAACAACAGTCAGGGGAACACAAATACATAAAAAACAACATAAAAACAACATAAAAACCACATAAAACAACATAAAACAACATAAAAATAAACATAAAAAATAAAATATAGAATATAGAATATAAAAATTAACAAAAGATAATTAAGACAACAACAACATAGAAAGAAAACAAGGAAACATTGGACAAAGGGAGCGCACTGTCACCGGGATTGGAGTCGAGCTCACGGCAGAGGAGAGGACCCTCGGGACTGCTTTTCGGTCCCCTCCCCCCCGCAGTCAGTCCCACCCCAGTGAAGCAACCCCATTTGAAAAATGAGAAAAAATAACAAACATACAATACATACCAAACGGAAAAACAAGCATGAATGAAACTGAGGGACAGAACAAAACAAGAAGCAAGAAAACATGTGTAGGTGAAATCAACAGCCGGTGGATTCCCCCACCGGAGGGGGCCCTGGTGCGGATTGCCTGCCTCC
>PNEQ01025298.1:0-39126 GCA_003012365.1 Medauroidea extradentata | reverse complement strand
GTGGCACAGTAGTAACTGTGTGCGTAATAAGGGTGCTGTGAAAGTTATGGTTGTTTGCTGTTTTGTGTATTTTGTAAACTCTGTGAGCTAGTAAATCAATAACTTAGTTAAACTCTTTTATTTCTAATTATAAGACTTCCATCCCAAAGAGCTTAGAGAATTGCACATATGAAAATTTTTTGCTAAATTTGTAACAATAGGTTGTATTTACAGTTTAGGAAGTTTTTGGATGTACCGTTTCTTTTACTTCTGCACTGTTTGCAATGGCTTTCGTTTGTAAATGTGTTTAAGAAACACATTGGTTTAATTTTATCTATTAATGCCTTTACATTAGTAGGTTTGTAGGCGAAATACTTTATGTTAGTTAGTATTTAGCAGTATTGCGTAATACTTAAGGTAGAAAAGGAATCTCAGTGTTGAGAGCAATTTTCATTCGGCAGTAAAACTTTTAATATACCTATCTGAGGTATGCAAAATGTCGTCAGTACTACCTTAAATAGTTAAGTGTACATACTTATGATGGAGTTATTGGAATTGTAAGAGATAGTAACATGCCAAACAGTGCACAGAAGGCGTTCATTCATGTGTATGGAAACGTTAATAAAGAATTTGCATAATATATTTAAATTGTTCTACTAAGATTGTTGTTCAGATTGATTGTAGCGATTAGAGAATGACTCCACTAGTTCAATTTTCGTAACATATAAAGAGACATATGATCATGTATAATTTTCTAATTTAACTGCTTGAGATTGTGATAGGTATGTATTGTTATACTTGCTACAATTTATTTTTTTAACATTTTGGGCTGTTCAGATAGACTTATTTATTCGTTTTGTACAGAAAACATGGGCAAAGACTAAGGGATTCACTTTTGTATATATTTATCTTCATTATAATTAGACAATGTAAGATTTTTATCTCGGGTGCCTAGTTTGGTTTTGAAACTTTAATTTTACTGGAAAAATATACCGAAATCTTTTACAGTGAAAATAAAAATATATTAATAATTATGTGTGTGTTTTTTTTTCTACTGTGGCATATATTATTGATGATGTCCCAAAAATTTGTTATTCTGTTCTTTAATTATGTTGAAATTTTCTACTGTACCGTTCATGAAGGGAAATATTTGTCATGTATCAATACATGTCATAGTACAAAATGTTTGAATTTGCTTAACATTTTAATCTCTGTAACATTCAACGCATACTCGTTGTTTATTATTAAATATCAAATTAGTGATACTGAATAGTAGTTTGTAGTCTTCTGCTGTGAAATAAAAACTTGAAAATACACCTATCTGCCTCATGTAGAATTATATTGCGGATATATTTTGATGAAGCATACACAAAACTTATAATTTGTCAGCAAATTAAATTTTTTATACGTTTTCACCTTCATGTTTCACATTGGGTCGCACTGTTTATAATTACGTCTCGCTATTCCTGCATTGCACTTTCCATGTGATATATCCCCTAGAATATGCATTGCGCATGGCACACCTTATTGAACTTGACGATGATTCATTTGTAACCGGTGGGTTTAGTACTTAGTCACAGATTCATAAGGTGTATAATGATAACAATGTAATTTATCATTGCTTTAACTTAGAAAATGCACAAGTAATATTTAGAAAATTCAGCTTTATATGAGTTGGAGATGTGAAGAATAGGTAAAATAAATAAATAATTGATGCTCACGAAAGGGGCCATCTACAAGAATCTTGGATTGACGAAAATTTGCATGCCTTTTTAGGCACATTTCAAGGTAGTGCAACGCCAATATAATTGATGACAGGAGGTTCGAATAGTTTGCCCTTAAAATTAATCGTAAAATACAAGAAGGCTAATAACCTAAAAAATAAATTTATATTTCTACAAAATCAAATTCTCGTTACTGAGATTTGTGTATTTTACTCGAAATTAGTACTGCAAATAACTATAAAAAAACTAAATTTTTAGCATTAATCTCTTTCATAAATAATTTTAGGCCTATATTATGTGCGATGCGTTTCTAGCTTTTCTATTGCTCTTAGCCGGCAGCAATTATTGCCTCCGACGTATCTTGTGATTGAATTGTTTTGATAGTGAGCATTGGCGTGGAACAATAATTAGTGTCTAAATCGAGGCGATGTACAGACAGCGTCTGTGCACAGTTCTGCACAATCCCTTCCTCTCCTTTACCAGTTTCTTGTCACATTTGGTTTGGGTTAGTTTAAAATGCCAGACAATGATTTTGTTGGGTTAGGAATCTACTAAAAATAATAATAATTCGTGGCGAGGAACTTTGCGCGCCTCCGACGCAGTAAGTGCTGGCGTATGTGCAAACGCTCGTTTCAGACCACAAACTATCGTTTCAGGCAGCAAGTACCTGTAGAACAAGAGGGTGGCTGCGCCTGTCGACCGCCTCGTCCTGCTAACGGCTAGAGAATAAAGGAGGGGTGGTAAACTGAGCTTCCACAAGGCTCCCCTCCCTTCCTGCTGCGCGCTGATTGACACATCCCTTCCTCCAATACCGGCCTCCTCACTCTTAGGCAGGTCCCGCCCCTCTGCTTGGCATTTACTCCCTCTCCCTCTCCCCCCCAAAATCCAGTTCGTGGTCCTCTGCATAAAACCCTTAATATTACTATTCTATATCATTGTACTAGGATCAAAAAGTAAAATAAAACCAGTCCGCTCTTTGTTAGCTCTTTGTTACTTTCCAATGCCAGTTCCGCATGATTTGTTTCCACAATCACCCTTAAATTTCACTCGCTATATTTTACAGTTTTGGGTATCGTAAAGTAACAAAGTGTGGATTGGTTTGATATTACTATCCGATACCAATAATAGACAGTGGATTCTCTAGCCATCGTTTCTCATGGGGCTGGCAAAAAATTTAAAAACACGTAGGTGTAAAATAGAGAAATGGGCTCCAGAGTGTGTTTCATGAATGCAGATAATTCAATCCATTAGGTTTTCAATACATAGAGAATCCACTGTATTGGGATCGAATAGTATAATATAACCCATCCACACTTTGTTAATTTGCGATACATCTTCCAAATAATACATTTTTACACACATATACATATATCTGTCAGCATCGCAAAGTACCTAATATTATCACAATAAAATTTTATAAAATATTACACAAAATATTATTTGATCTCAGTGACTTACCTTATACCAGCAATATACATTCCGTTCCTGTTCAGAAGCACTTGGTTATTCCAAAATCGGACATTGCACATAGCATTGGTCAGCTACGCAATCCAAAACTAACATGTCTACATAAAACCCAGTACAATAACAGTTCAAACTACCGAACACTTAATTCTAAACAACACTTTGCTAATTTGCATTGTACTTAGTATTTCACATACGTAGTATTTCTATAGTTTCCAACAATCTAGAACACTAAATAACCAACAAGGCGCTGCCAACGACAAAACTCTTGTTGGAGACTGTTACAGATATCTTTAATTTCCTATTATGTAAACAAAAACATTCTTAATCATAGTACACCCATAATTATAAACATATCACTGTAAAGTTACAATTAACACTAAATTTCCACTATTAAAAGTAACAATAACATATTGCGTATACTCAATTTCAAACAACATACGTTAAGTCATTTGTTATTCAGTGGTGCCAACCAAACTTACATAACCTTACACAATTATTTTCCCTCCTATACATAATTATTCCTATTGTCAGCCTATTTAATTATATTTAGGTATCTCAATTGCTTTGTCATTTAAAACTTTATTTTAACATTATTTTATTTTCCTCTCTACACGATTTCCACCTTTCTTATCTCAGAAATTGTTTCGCTTTGCTCGTAACGTATATGACGTCATAGATGTAAACATACAATTTATTTTTTAATAGTAATAAACCCTTACTGGTTTTTAGAAATAACTTTGTGATCGGATAGACCTGGTCATGTGACTGAGCAAATGCAGTTTAACATAACTGATGCACAACTTCTAAAAATCAGGCATAAATTTGTTCACGTTCAACCGAGTATTTCAGTTATTAACAGCAGGAAATAAATCACTGTCTTGTTACTGTCCATATAATTAAACTTTGTATTTGACAATAATTGCCTCATTCTTTGATGACTTAATATATTACCAAATTTAGTTCCTCATATTATGTAATTCAAATACACCTCAGCTGTTACCCTGGCTTTATGAAGGTTTCGTTCTAGCTATATAAGTGGTGGGCAGAAGGATGTGTGCATTGCTAATGTGTTAAACGACTTATTGGTAGACACTTTCTGCTAACAGCCTTCCTCATGGACACCAGCCTGCTTGCATACAGCACTACCTTCTCCACAGTCAGGGTTACATTACTGAGTCACTCCTACACAGTACCTTTTTATCTTTTGAACTCGAGGAGTGTTGGTCACTGCTCGTAAATTCTGTACTAATTTTCAACTTCTACTGTTGTACTGTGATTGTAATTAGCCAGCTGTAAGTTTAAGTATTTCAAGTTTCTCTGTTAGCTGTAAGGGAAGCACCAGTAAGACAAGATTTTTGGAGGTTTCATGGAGCCCTAGTTTAAAAGAGGCATACATTATATATGCATTGCGATTGAGGAACCACCTGGTGGCAAGCTGTGATCTCTTTCTCAATCACCTACCAAACCCCTCCTAAACTTGCCAACCCCTCTCATTGTTATTAACTCCTCCGAAACTAAATACCACTCCCTCACCAACCTCCTAAGCATTGAAGGAAATATGTGTGTGTGTGCACGTGCATGCACATAGGGGTGTTAGTTTTGGAAGAAAATTATTGATATTTACTCATTTGAAGCATCGGAAGAAAAGTATTGATACCACTTGGGTGATGATGTAAAAGTATTGATACCTAGGTATTGGTATCATACAAGTAACAAATTACTTACTGTTTGTGAAGAATGATTTCAATCTGAAAGTCATTATTGATACTTACTCATTTGAAGCATCGGAAGAAAACGACTTGGGTATTGATGTAAAAGTATTGATACCTAGGTATTGGTATCATACAAGTAACAAGTTACATACTGTATGTGAAGAGTGATTTCAATCTGAAGGTCTAGCACGTCATAAGCACTCACACTTCTTCATACTAGGCATTTAAAATTCAATTTTAACTTTTTGTAGTTCATGTATATTGTAAAATTAACTTACTATTGTAAGGAAAATGTTACAACTGAAGAAATAGGTATGTTATACTTTGGCTATGTTACGTGAAAGAATTGTGTAAAAGTACATATCAAACACGTAGCTAAAATAAAGAAGAATTAAAAAGAATATTTATAAAACAAAAGTTAAGCAAGCACTGGCATTTACTATTAATTTTCGTTAGTCTGTTGATCAACAATCTGGTTCTGATTGTAGCAATAGTTGCCTCTGCTTTCGAGAACAGGCATTCTGAAGGAACATGTGCAAATGTTGGCGACATTTAAAATTTAAAATGATAATGTATTGGTTTGGTTCAATACCAATAGAAAAGTATCAAATCCAGAGAAATATCAAAAGGAAAGTATCAAGTAAAAAAATATTTTTATCAGTACTAGGATGGTATCAATACTTTTTTACTGTCCCTACGTGCACGTGTGTGTGTGTCTATACAAATTAACATATAGCAAAACAGAGGAGAGTTTAATTTATAATACTGTTATGTTGTTAGACCATTTTAACTGATTATCAATATGTATGCCTACAAAATGTTTACAGTATTTACTGTAGTGGGCCTATGAATATAATTTCTGTATATATTGTCACCGCTCAGTTAGATTGGAGAGGAAGTTGGCTGATTATTAAAATTGGGGCCGGTGTAAAATGAAGCGGAGATGGTGCTGGATTGAAAATGGGCGCCACCTAGCAGTTTGCCCGGCTAGGACGGTGTGTTGTCGGTTCAGGGCGTGGTTTGTTCGGCTGGCGGTCCTCTCCTTCCTACAGTGGTGGATGATGATGTAGTTGCTGGCTACAACGTGGAAGCACTCAGAGAAAACTGCTAACTCACCACGTGGGTTCTTTCGGGTCACCCACACAATCCCTTGCCCTAGGGCTAGAATGATAGTCAGCTCTAACAAGTTATTAAATAATTCATCACAACAGACTTACTTGATGAGCGGTGTTTTATTTGCAACTACACAGGTAGCACGTTACAGTGGTCGCCACGTGGTCACGCACACAATGAAAATACACTTTCTCTCTCTCGTTTAAACAGCGTTTTAAGTTGGCACGTAGGCCGGTTCAATTAAATTCGTACACAATAAAGATGAGTCTCTGGAGTAGAGTCCTGGTAACACTCTGTCGAAGGTGGCCAACGGCCGTAAATGTAGATTCCTCGGCCCGGACGCGCAGGCGGAGAAATTAAGTTTAAGAGCATAGGCGATAAGCGCACGAGCTAAAACACGAGGTAAACGAAGAGGGCGGACAGATGATGAGAGAATATAATTACCTATTGCAGTTACTATCAGTGAAAGACAAAGTTGAGAGCCCTCTCCAGGACGCACGTCCTACCTCGTGGCCAACTTACGATGAACTGGGCGACAAAAATGGCGTGCGCGCTCCTAGCCGGCAGGTACGTAAAAGTACCGTTACAATAGTGATAATGAAATTTAGGTGAATACAAAGACAAGGCAAGTGGTGGTGAGACATATAAAAATAATAACAATTACTGGTGACAAATTCCTTAATTAACATTCCTTTCAATTAACATACAACAAAACATGTGGCTGAATAAAACTAAAAAGACTTAATGTTTAGATGGCTCTTGCTGAAGGCATATTGATTGCTGGCCGCAGCTCAGTCCTCAGTTTGTTAATATTAGTTTCATATTACGTTAATAAGCACTGTCTGATTAGCGGTGAGGAGCACGCTGAGAAAACACTGTGACACGGTCAGGACGGGCTTAACTTCCCAGGCCTAGGGCTTGGGACGACGTCAATATTTATTAAGAATAGAAGGAAACTTCTGTCCAGTTTTTGAAAATTGCATATTAATTTTTCTGGATTCAATACTAATTTACTTACCTCATTTTAAAGTCATCAGCTGATCCTGTGAGTGAGCCTACATGCTCATGGGATATGCGTGTTGTCATTAAGTAAGTTAATATACATTTCACAGCTACAGTAAACACTTAATAAGTGATACAAGCATAGGCTACTTACATAGACATAAACAAATACATAATTTATATACATTGTTTTGCATAATATTGTCACAATGATATAATTTGAGGAATTATTATTATTTTTTTTTTTTTTAATTTTTGCTTATTTCTAAAGATACCTGTTGTTGATAGTATGGTCAGATATTTATTTTTTTTCAATATTGATTTATTGTTAAGACACTTTGCTAAAGCCTTGGGGAATAAAGGCAGATTGTTTGTAGCTGTATTTTAGCTGTTCCTACATCAGTTGGTTGAGACAGTAGCCTGCACCAGGAAGTTCGTAGAGTTCACTGCCTTCGTCGTAGTCAGTATATTCCTAACGTGACTTTACTTGCTGTGTAGACGGGACAATGTCCGGGCTGTTTACTGTACCGAGTGGTCATTAGCCAGGGGCCGTCTGGAAATTTCGGTGGTAGTATGCCCATCTGGCACTTCTGCACGATTTCCATGTATTTCTCCCCCCCCTGTCCCCCCAATGGCTGCGTCCACGTCCAGATGCTTCGGTGACCTAGTCTGTCACAATCCTCCCACGCACTGCAGTTTTTTTTCTTGTCAGGACATTTACCACTCATTGCCCAGTTGGGTTGTGACGTTAAGAGAGGCTGAGAGAGAACACGTGCCTGGAGAGGGAGTTCGTCTGGGCGAGTCCATCTAGGCGGTGTTTGGGGGGGAGGCTCCGCCCTTGGGCGGGTCGATAAATTGTCAAGCTTAGGTGAGGGGAGCGGGTTAGTGTTTGGCGAGGCTCCGTGGTGTCAGGTCAGAATGTCGTCGAGACGAAAAAAGGGGAGCTGGGCGAGACGGCGTACCAAATCATCAGTATAGTTCTCTCTATTTCTTTTTTGGCTAGGGTATTTAAAGTGATACTTAGTACGAGAGCGTGGGGCAGTTTCGAAGGAGCTATTGATGAAGCTATGTCTTGAAGGCGGCAAGTTGGGCGATCATACTGTTAGTCAAGTACAGGCTGTTTGTTTGTGACATCTTCTCGGGTAAGGGAGGTTAGGCATTTCTTTATTTTTGTCGCTTTCGGCGGTGCTGTGTCTTATTTGTTTACATTAATAGTGGAAGGTTTGCCGTGTTCATTCAATGTTGATTGTAGTACGTGATAGACAATTAATTTGTGGAAGATAACTCGTCCCTCCAATCAGATAACTTAACTGTAAAATTAATTATTTCTAATTCTATTTCTTTTTGTAAGAACAACTGCCATCTGCAAACTGAATTATTCTGGTTATATATAATAGAATTCAACAATGTCTAGAACTTATAAATACTGTTAAACATTAGTCGATCCATCTTTTGTAATAATATCTTTTAAAAATAAAACTGTTATTGTTTTACTAAAGAACTTACCTTCTTTTATTTTTCTTTCACTTCACTTATAAATATTTTTTGATAAACTTCCCGCCTCTCAGTAGTCTAGAGAGTAGAAATTATCTATAATAATTTAAGTATGATCTTTTAAGTAGACCAGCTATTTTTCCTTTTTCCTCTAGTACATTTTACCCCCCACAAGCCAAGCAACCTCTACCCCCAACCCTCAAATTCTACCTATATTTTTAAGTTCATCCACATCTCGTCCTGACAATACTTCACAAAGTTATACACATATAATTTACATAACTTGCAGAAATTGATTAACTTGGTTCGTCACAAGGTTCATTACTAAAATAATCAAGTTTAAAACAATTTTTGTAACAACAAAAAATTACTGCATTTTAAAGTGAAGAGTTTCTTGATTAAACGTTTCATACAAAAATAATATAATATATCTGATGACAAAGAAAACTATTACAATGAAGTATGAGTCCTAGCAGTATTTAAGTATTCCTTAACAGAATAAAATGCATTTGTAATAAGATAGTCCCATTCTTTACAAGTAACGCTCTTTCTTGAGACTTTGCTTAAATTTTTAAGATGGGAAGGATGTGAATTAAAGATATTGATGACAGTGAAATATGCACCTTTTTGGTACAGAGCAAGTCTGTTTGTAGGCAAGTTAAAATTATCTTTTGTTTTTGTGGAGCATGTGTGCAAAGACAAGTTTAGTTTAAAAGTATATGAATTTGCAGTCGGGTATAACAGTAATGAGTAAGTGTATTGGCAAGGCAAGATGAGAATTTTTGCACTATAAATAGAGGTCTGCATGATTCTCTAATTTTTTTGTCAAAATTGATAGTTTTTTTTTTCCACAACAAATACCTTTTTTGCTTCAGATTGAGTTTCCCCATATAATTATCCCATAATTCATTATAGAATGAAAACAAGGAAAGTACATAATTTTCAAAGCCTTAGTATCAAGTTTGTTTACCAAACATCTGAGAGCAAAGCATGCACTCTGTATTTTTGAACAACTGTTACAGTGTGCATTTTCTAGCTGAACTTATCATTTATTTGAATACCCAGAAGTTTGGTAACATTTGTCTGATTTAGCTCACTACCTTTACTTTTAAGATTTATGTTACTATTACTACTATTTTTTGTGGAGAACTTAATAAAATTTGTTTTACCCATGTTTATTATTAACTTGTTTGAATTAAACCAGTCATCCAACATTGCAAGAGTATATTCAGCTGATTCTTTCAAAATATATTGTGACTTTGCTTTAATTAATATACTGGTATCATCTGCGATAAGTGTGGTGGACGCATGACTGTCAATGACACTAGGAAGGTCGTTTATATAAAGTAAGAAAAGAAGAGGTCCAAGCACTGAGCCCTGTGAAACATAATGTTTTGCTGTGCCTGTATAAAAAATATGACTCATTGAATTCTTGTCCTTAATGGACGACTTGATGTACACGCCCCCTGACGTCACCGCAGGGGAAAAGTACTGTGGGAACAAAGCTTGTTTACAAACATGCTGGTTTGTTAATTGGTAATTGCAGAAAGCAAAGATGTTGCACATTCATATATTTGCACGCAAGGGTAAAAAATATTAGTTTCAATTTCATGGTTAAGATACGCAAATACATAAGATTAAAGTTTACCTGAAAAACGGCAAATTCCAAACAAGTAATCAATTTTCTTGACGTACATCTCATCCGGGACATGTGAAGCCAAATAGCTAAATGAAGGTTATGTTCGGCTGCGGTATCCATGGAGATAGGAATTGTTTCCCACATCTGACTGAAGTTCCGCCTCTTTTCAAGTCATCCATTACTAGCTACATTTTGTTGCCTGTGTTCCAATTATGATGGTAATAAGTAATTAAAATTGTTTCTTACTCCAAAGCACGCTCGTAGAAGAACATGTCTAGACACTAGCCTATCTAACAATGTATTTTGCTTGACCCCCTTGTTGTTTGGCTGTAGTTCGTCAAGTTACCGAGAATGTCGTACTTTTTGGCGCTGTTTGCCAGGCGGTCGGGCTCAAACTCCGTCCACTTTTTAAGATTGCTGGAGCCTTTTCTTAAATTTGTGAGCGAGGAAAGTATTTCATAAATTGATAAAAATACGTTTTGATAAATTGTTAATCTTAGCGGATAGAAAGTGGGCGGAGTTTAGTCCGACCACTGTAACATCAGCGCCAATAAAACACAATATTTTCGGTAATTTGGTGAACTACAGCCAAACAACAAGGGGGTCAAATATCCAGCCGAGTGTCCAGACCTGTTCTTCTACGGCCGTGCTCCAAAGTATTCAAGTTTCTTTAAAAGTTTTTGTGATTAAGATTTCACTAGTTAATTTTGCTGCAGCATTTTGTACTGAAAATTTTTTGCCTGAAACCAAACTGACGTGGAGTTAAAATGTTATGTTTTTGTACATGATCTATCAATCTATTATACATTACGCGTTCAAAAATTTTTGAAATGAAGTTGTTAATAAGGAGATAGGCCTTTAGTTTTTTCTCTTAGTTTTTTCTCCATTTTTATGAAGATAGTCAACTGTGGCATTGTTTAGTCGACTTGGTAAAACACCTTTCTTTAGAAAGTTATTGAATAGGATAACAATAGGTGTAGTTAGCTCAGCACTGCAGTGTTTTGTAACTTTAGTATTAATCCCATCATACCCACATGAACCTTTGGTTTTTGTTTCCTATTATGGACTTAATTTCTGCAAAAGTAGTCTAATTTAGATGTAATATAGGAAATTTTTTTTGAAAATGATTTCTTTACGTAGTCTAAGGGCTCGCTAATAGATTAAAATTTTACTACTATAGTATCGGCAAAAATAATAAAATAGTCATTAAGGGTGCTGTTACAGCAATTTTCATCACCACGTTTTTGTCTTTTATTTCTACCAGATATTTTTTTTCTTGTTTTAGACATAAAATGTGACCAAATTTTACTCTTATAAAAATTTTTTCTCTCTCATAGTTTTTGCATAATGGCTCGTTAAAGCCAAAATTTGCATGTTTCCGTTTTAATGACGACACTAAAACTTTACCAAACTTAACAAATTCACAGTGAATAACAATGTTGTACTCAGCCATGTTACCCCACAAAATATGATATTTTGTATTTCTTATAATTTATTGAATTTTTAAAATTTTTGTTTTAAATTTCAGTATTTTTAATTAAATACAAATTGTTTTTGTTCTTTGATTTTATGAGAGGGAAATTGTGGCCTTTATTGTGTCTTTATTCACTGTGAATTTTTTTCAGTTTGGTATACCAATTGGTTTTAGTGTAGTCCTTAAAACGGAAAAATGTGGATTTTGACTTTAGAAGCTATACGTGAAATCTACGAGGATATAAAAGTTTCGTATGAGCGAAAGTCAGTCACATTTTGTGTCTAAAAGAAGAAAAAATAATATCTGGCACTTAAATAAAAATAAAAACATGGTGATGAAAATTGCTATATACTGTGCCCTTAAATTTATTTGCTATTTTAGCTTTGTTTCTAGTAATAATATTATTTACTTTAAGTTCAGCGATGTCATCATAAAGGTATCTAGTGCCATTTTGTTTTTCATCTGTAGGGAATCCAGATTTGTTTGCTCTAACTATGATGCTAGAATCATCTGCAAACGAAATAATTATTCCCATTTGTATTGCATTATGGTGGTCTCTAATATTTAATAACAAAAAAAATTGTTCCCAAGATATGGATTTGTGTTATAATTTGTGCATCATAATTCTGAATTTCTGAAAGTTTTTACAAGTTGGTCAAGCTATTTTTCATTACTAGAATGTTATCTCTATTGTCTGTTGAGGTTCTCATTCTAAAGTTGTGTGTGATTTGGTCAGATTAGTTTATGTGAGCTGTTTAAAAGTAATGTAACGTACTATTCAGTATTATAATGTGAATTTTCAGTGTGGAACTGTTTTTCAGATGGTCACTTGTTACTGGGAAGCTCCAACTTGACAGGGCGGTACTGGATTGGCTCTGTGTGGTATTTCACTGATCCTGAGACAGCCCCAGATGTTGACAAGTGTCTCACTGGTAGCACCACTGAAACAGGTGTGTGTGATGGAAAGTTTCTGCCGGAGAAACAGAAGGTGAGTATAAAAATTAGTCTCGTAGAATTTCATGTCGCAAATTATTTACAATCAACATTCAGTACTGTAAAATAAATTGTCAGTACATATGTGTATTTATTAAAGAAACTAATAGGGCCTACAACTACGTCTTTGAAAATTTAGTTCCAACTCGTGGTCTTGCACAAAAAGCATTTTGCATCAAAATATAGAAAATTTTTTTGTATGTTTGTTTTTAAAACAAAGGCTGCAAGTATTCACATAATAACATTTCATTTTCTGTTACCTTTGGAACCTGTAGCTGGTGTTTAACAATACTTCTGATGTATGCAGTGCTTCTGTTTATAAAAATTTTGCATATAATTATGTCACTTATGTATAAAATAATATAACTATTGTGAACAGTTATGTGATGTGGGCGGCAGAAGTCTTATTAGCATAATAAGAAAGTTTGAATTAGTGATATAAAAACTGTTTTTTTATTCAAAGTTTTTTTTTTTTTAGAATAAAATGTGTTTCATTTCACAAAAATATTCCATACATTACTACAACGATGAACTGCAAGAGCTGTACTGCAGTCACAACCATTAAACAAACGTGTTAATACAAATAACTGGATAGTTAGTCACCACGTAATCCATATTGTACAAACTTAATCTTTTTTATAGTACAGTAGAATGCCGTATTAACGAAAACTTGTTATAACGAAGATTTTTTGAGGAACCAACAAAAAGTTGCAAAAACATTAAATTGCGATTTTATCGGAATAAATAAGTTCAGCAGCATTGTTTAAAGCAGGCTTGCGGCAAGTTTTGTGACAGTGGGAGGCACACTTTTATTTGCAGTAGCTATACCATCCTCAACTGGCCACTTTCACCCTCTTTCCTTGTATAGTTAATCTTTTAGCTGCTGGGATGCCTCCAACACATTCTTGTGGCTTTAAATCTCAACCCTCTACCCATTCCAAGCAAGTGTGTTTCTCTAAAATTAATAGCGCCTTTTTACATGTGACAAGATTCTATATTTCTTTAGTCACTCGAGGTCATTGTACTTTTAACTTCAGCTTGTATTTTCTGCTTTAGTTCATTAATAATTTTAGGTTTCCAATTTTATTTATGACATTTTATTACAAGTTTTTACTACGACTCTGTATTACTACATCAGATTACAATGATTATTAACTGCTGAGATAGAATTTTTAAAACACTGATTTTTATGTGAATTTTTTACTGGATAAGCAGCCAAAGGAATTCTGGATCTCGCTACCAAATGATTATCTGCCCACCCAGCAGCCCAGTGGCAGTGACACAGACTCGCACACTTAAGTTCCAGGCGAAGAGCATAACTGTGCCAGGGTGTCTACTGGTCACGGAGGTCACCAGAAAAGTCTCAGAATTTATACGAGGTCATGGAAGTCACGAAAAAGTCACGGAATTTAACTAAGGGTCACAGATATTGTAAGTGGCCTTTTGAGCGCCATGTAGGAACAAACAGTTTATTTTCGCATGTTTTATTTACACTTATTTATTTGTAGCTTTGAAAAACGAATGTATACTTCACTCTGTACTTGCGCTCTTTTAACGGTGGCATGCTCAGATATTGTATGTGTATTGCAAGATGCGAGTTAATGCATTAAACTGCACGGTCAATGAATTCAAACTTAGTCACTTATGCCATTTTTACCAGTTGCCCAACCGTGTTTACTTTCTCAGATGCTCGTCCTGCTAATGTGTAGTGCTAATACAGGGTGGCGAGCGACCGGGAAAACCGGGAAAAGTCAGGGAATTTAAGACTTCTAGAGAAGTCAGGAAAAATCAGGGAATTCTCTAAAAAGAACCCGGAATTTCAAAATTTGGTAAACTAACATTTCCGCGAACGCAACGTACCATTTTCTTGGTACGTATACCAATTTTATAGTGCCATAATATTTTTCCGTACCGATATTGTAGTTTTGTGAAACAGTGGATTTAACGCTTGGTACCAGTTTTTCGTCTCAAATAAGATTTGTTTGGCGTTTCGTACCAGAATTTTCAGTGCTTCCCGCCAGTGTTGCCAGACAGATAGTTTCCCTGACAATGTGTTGTGATGTTTTCAAGTTTCCACAGTGGTAAAAAATTACTCTCTCATGGTGTTTCTTGCATACCGTTTGAAAAATGTCGTAAATTTTAATGAATTTTAAGTCAATAACGTGGGTTTTGAACTGTTGTGGTCTTTTTCCCCGAGTGTTTGTAGTATAAATTGAAGGCGTGGATTTGGCAACATAGGATTCTCAGTTCGCTTTTGTTCTTACCATGTGCCATGCTGATACGTTCGTCGTTGTCAGTTGTTTATTGTTTACTTGGGTGGCGCGAATATTTTTTCTATGGTTCGTGCGAGTATTATATCTTCTCATCGTGTCTGAAGTCCGTGGATTTACATTTAAATTATATTTTATCTACCGTACTGCGTAATGGCGAAACACTCCGGTACTTTTTGGCTCGTGCAGTGAAAAAGGTAGTGTTAAAAAAGTTACAGCATGACGTGATCTCGTGTGTGTTTATGAAAATGATTAAGTGCATTAAAAATATCTGGAAATGTATGCACAATGTGTGTTATTTCCACAACGTAATTAATTTAGAGAAATCAGTCATGGCAGGAAGAAAGAGACTGTATTGGTGAACCGATCCTACTACTATTAAATGAATCGCTAAGTTTCTGGTAATAACTCTGCAAGGTGCAATTCGTGCAATGTTAATTTTTCTTTAAGCAACATGGGCCGGCGTTCCGTTATGAGCCACATTGAAGGCAGAAAACCCTAAGTAGGCTGGGAGTTAAAACTGTGAAGGTAGGCCTAGGTGCTTATTTCAGATCTCTACCATGTGAAACAACAATGTTTCCAGATTAGTGTCACAGCAAAGAAACTTCATTTACAGCGAGATAAGATAGGTTTTTACATCACATTTGATCATGGGTCGTATTTTGTGTATAAAATGAGTTAATTGCTAGAGGGGAAGAAAGTTATAGTTTAGAATGTTTTTGGGATTCAAAGAGTGATGGTGTAGTGACCAGGTATTACACATCTGTTTTTAGACAATTTATAAATGCTTTTAACTCTGGTATCAAGTGGAAAGTGAATTGACATAAGTGAAAATTGTTGTATTTGAATACTCCCAGGACTTTGTTGCTTTGTAAATAATGAAGATATGATATAATTCCTGCAAGGTGAAGTTATGTTGATTAGTAGTGTTCAGCTTCACAAAAAAAAAATATTAAGTATCACTGCTAATCGTTTACTGGCCAAACTATTGATTTTAGACATAGTTTATTATGAAAAATGTTTCTACAGACATAAGTAGTCTCACGTAATTTTTGGTTAGGTTAGGTTGGTTTAAGTTGTGTTCGGTTATGCTAGTTTAAGTATAATTAGGTAACAAACATTACTTTTGGTTCCCTAACCTAAATTAGGCAACCTAACAAAAAATTTTACGTAAGGCTTTTAGAGACATTAGAAGTAGTCGTACATAAAAATTTTTACCAGGCCTAACAACCTAACTTAACCTAACAAAACATTTTTTTACTTAGCACTACTTATAATGTCCCTAAAAACAGTTTTAATAAATAAACTATATGTCTAAAATCAATAGTTTGGCTGATACACAATGAGTAGTGATTCTTAATATTTAGGGCCTACCCAAAAAAAATTTGTCACGATTATGAAACCTGGTTAATTTTATTGATATTTTGTTGGTCAGGGAAATAAGAGCAGCTGACATGGAAAAGTCAGGGAATTTTATTTAAAGGTTTTGCTAGCCACCCTGTAATAACACATCCTTTTTTCCCCCACCTTCACTTTGCTGATAGTCATGCAGTCACTCACACACACTCCGTCATGGCCCAATACGTACTCTAAGCAGACAAAGGTAAACGTGCGTTAATCATCTTCATTACGAATAAATTCCAATAAGCCGATGATGAGCGTCAGCGCTAGAAATCCTAGTACGAGATTGCAACACAAGATGTTACTCACTTAACCAGGAAAATATAATAAACTAAAAATCTGCCAAAACTCTAAAAATAACATACAAGACATGTGGTTATCATTTACAGTGGTTGGATGTGGGTAGAGGTGGGGTACGAAAATTCATGTTGTGTGCAAGGTAGTTGAGATTTTGTAATTCAGATTATCTTTACTGGTGTTAGTTTGTGCATGAAAGTGAGCTGATAATGGCTAGGAGAAGGGGAGGGTTACAAGTTGCATGTCTGCTGGGCATTTTTTTAGCTAAGGGGGTGAAGGTATTGATAGTTTCCAGGAAAGGCGTTGCAAGTTGTTTCCCATGCTGAGAAAGTATAATGCTGGTGGGTGAAAAGAGGGGACGGCGGTCATCTGCTGGCCATGAAACAGTCATGTAACTCTGGCTGTTATGTGGGGGGGAAGGATGGAGATTTCATCTGCCAGCGGGAAGACGACAAGCATAACTATAGCTGTTATTGCCTTGCTATCTACGAAGAGTAAACATTTGCCTTATTATAAAGTAATGAGCGTAGACAAACTGTGTAATGTTTTAGTACTCACAAGCCAAACATTGCTCTCTGACATGCGGAGTCACTTTTTTTTTAACAGCTTTGACTTTTTTTATTTTTGCAATTTTTTGACGGTTCCAGAGAGTATTTTCTTAAAATCGCTACCTTATTGTTGAAGAGAGCAACACACAATATCTTTGGCTTCATGGAGTAAGAGTATAGGCCTAAGTCAAATTCCTCATTTTTTCAGGAGTATGTTTTAAAGATTTCAAATGAGTGACAATAAGCAACCTTCGGAATTTTAAATAAATAAACTGTCTTTCTGTGTACAGTATTGGTATGTAGTCAGGGTTGGGCAAGTAAATTACTTGTAGGTATTTTACACGTTAAGTTTATAATGTGAAAAACAGTTTTCTCAATTATTAATTTTTTATGTAACTACAAAAAATCGTATTCTGTTAAAATTGAATTAAGTCATACACAACTCAATCATACAGTCTTCAGATCTATTTCGCAATCTACTCTACTACACAATTTTCCGAATTATGTTAATCAGTTTTAATGTATTGACGAAAAAATTGTGTTTTTCCACCTTTAACTTTAATTCTTTGATCAGTGTTATGTTAAATCTCGTACCTTGATAGTAAATATGATGAAAATACACATTTTCAAGGTGTACTTTACATTCTGCAGTGCAAATAACTACGGTTTTCAGAATAACATAACTTTTTTAAACAAACCACATGGCTAGTATGTTGACTGGTTTCAAAATAGTTTATGCTGAGGTAATAACTAAATTCTACAAGCAACCCCGTCACCAATGGCAGCTCATGCCTTCTGTAAATGGGGGTTCACAGTAATTGACATTTTATAAATGAACATTGATCCTCCCTTAGTAAATTGGGGGGTCCTCTTGCAAAAAAATTTGGATTTTGAGTTGCAAGATAGTGCTATTTGAAAATTTTAAACCATGTAAAGCAACAAATATTTAGCTGGCCAAAATATCAACAATTGCATGGCAAAAGGGAAGTTGTTACCTCCAAATATCCCCTGACTTTGCCACTCACATTGATAATATCAGATGTTAATCCTGCAATGTTATCACTTTTTAAAATAAATACAAAATACAGTAAAACCTCGTTAATTTAAAGTACTCAGGACAGAAATTTTGCACTTCGTATTACATAACTTTGATTTATCGAATTTAAAAAAAAATAGTAATTTTTTGTTAAAGTACAAAGCACTCTCTCAGGGTGTCTACTAGGTCACTAAAGTCACGAAAGTCCCGAAAAAGTCACGAATTGTGAAAAAGGTCACGAAAGTCCCACAATAGTCACTAATTTGAAGTATATTTTGGTATAAGTCACGAAAATTACTTTTGGGTGTTTGATTCTTGTCTAATCATTTGTGAAACATGCATGTTTACACAACTAGTATTTCTCGTGCACTGTGCAAGTAAAATAAATAATTAGTTTGTATATTAGTTATCATAGTCATTTTCATAAAGACAACTTAAGTTTAGATATATATTGATTACACATTTTAAAATTGGACATGCTTAATGCTATCAGCAATTGGAGGGAACATAATGAAAATTGTTGGCCGTGTTGCACTTGTTAAAAACATTATTTATTAATTCTGTTAGAACAGTTATTCAAGAAAAAGTCACTAAAAAGTCACTAAATTTTACTTTTACAATCTGGTAGACACCCTGTCTCTGTGTTTCTACACCCATTTTTACGGCTAGTTTTCGAGAACTGTTATGCATTCGATTTAAAAAAGAGAATAGTAGTTTGAAATAATTTGACCAACAAAGTTTGTTACATAGACTGTCATCAATTCTGCGCTTCCCCTTCCCTTGTTCCAGCGCTCCATGTCTGCCATGTGTTGCCTTTGCCACAGCATGTGATTGTTATTGCTGCCGTATTTGGCATCATATATGATGATCCGCACATAGGACGAGTCACAGTTTTGTAGGTACAAAATCCTGAAAAACAGTAAATTATTGCTTTTGTAATTCCCTATATAAAATTATCTTTTCCTTTGCCAGAAACATATTTACTAGTTTAAATATTATTTATGCATTTATTGCCGTTATACAAATATCAGAGGAGACACATAAGCCAATAACATGCCCCCACAGCGCCCAAGAGCCACGGAAATGCACGACTGCCGCTGCGGTAACAAGTGGCCGGCGCCGGCGACATCATCAGTTGCCGGCCACAGTGCGCTGCTTGGCAACGCTGGTCTGAGGCCAGCCACATGCCACATGGCAAGCCGGGCTGCAGCAGCTGCTTTCAAAGCATTTCTGGTCGCCGGCCAGCCAACACTAGGCAAATTAATGTGTGGTACAGTACCTAGATCCTAGTTTATATCACCCAAGAGTTTTGTGCTGGCTATACAAATGATCTAGGTACACAGTATATAGATCCTCGTTTTCTCTGCCCGAGAGTATTGTGCTGGCGAGACAAATGATTTGGGTAACAGTATCTTGATCCTCGTTTTCTCCGCCCGAGAGTATTGTGCTGGCGAGACATAAGATCTAGGCACATGCTTCAGTTGTATTGAGCGCTTCGGTGCAATGCAGAAGTGCCTATGTCACGAATATGACACTCAGATGCAGTGTCAGTTAAATATTATTTGAAACGATAAGATGTTGAGAGTTGAGTAATGCACGGTGACAGGCAGTGCAGCAGACACTGTTGTATGCTACACGGTGACAGGCAGTGCAGCAGACACTGTTGTATGCTACACGGCGACAGGCAGTGCAGCAGACACGGTTGTATGGCATCAGAGCAGTGCACACAATGTGGCAACATAGCACGGGAGGCAGCAGACACTGTGACCTTGACTGCTATCTGTTCTCTCCTCCCACGAGTGGCCAGTTAGAGGACGTCAGCGGAACAGGGGAAACAAGCATGTGCCTTTTAATTTTGCCATTCTGCTGGACATATTCTCCTTGAAGCCGCATTGTTGACTGGTGACTCATGCCTGTGAGCGAGAGAGTTGTGGGAGGGAGGTAAGAGAACAAAGACTAGGTGGCACTTGCAGGGTGACACAACTCTGGCATGAGCGAGAGAGTTGGGGGGAGGGAGGTAAGAGAACAAGGACTAGGTGGCACTTGCAGGGTCACACATCTCTGGCATCTGCCAGGGGGGAAGGGAAGTGGAGGAGTTCTAAAAATAAACCAGCTCTGTCTACGAGGGGGGGGGGGGAGTTGATTCTGTGTGACCAGCTACCTCCGTCCTCATCCTCTCCTTCCCTCATTCACTCCGCTTCTCCCTGGCCGCTGAATACCCCAGACTCGTGGCACATGCGCACGTGTCTTACCGTAACTGTATCTAGCTCACAGTGCGGGAGGAAAGCACAAAATCACGTGATCGTCATATCACACAACACAGCCACAGGCTGTCGCACGCTGTGCCATTCCTGCATTCCATTCTTCTTTTCTTCTCTCTTTGCACGCATCACACACACACACGTTCGAATTCGAGCGCCATACACAAGCAGACTGCAAGGAAGCCTCAAGGTCAGCGCGACACCGGCAGGCACAGTAACGGAAACAAAGCCAGGGCTGTACAATGCCACATGGCACAGCATTATTCTTAGATTTTGCAAACATTTCTGACTTCTCTATCAAAATTACTTTGAATTACTAGGACTTGATGCCTGTTTGGGCCAGTAAAAAAGCTTTGAATTGCAAATTAATTGAATTTCGAATTAACCAAACTCCATAGCATGTAAAATCCTATCCTTATGTTTGGAACCGAGTAATGGCTTCAATTTATATAGCATTTTGAAATAACAGAGTTTGAATTAACGAGGTTTTACTGTTATGTACTATGAAATGTAAAGCACGCAAAATTCTTGATAGTTTATTAGCAATTTTAAACTAAAGCTCATAATTTTATCCATGTTTCTGTGGGATCTTTGTATTTATAAACATACATACATGTAATATTTGCAACAGCATTTTAACATATGAATGCAGCTTTTATAAATTTTAATTAGTTTATAATTTTTCCTATTTTTAGCCATCATAATATGAGCACTACTTTATACATGTCAACTTGAAAATTGATGTAGACAGTTCACTTGAAAATGAAACTGAACAACAACTTGAAAATTGATGTAGACAGTTCACTTGAAAATGAAACTGAACAATTTTTCATGCTTAAATCCTCTTCTGAACTCCCTATTTTTTGAATTTGTTACTTCACTATAGTAGGTTGTGGTATGGGTCTGCCTTTTTGTTTTATTTTGATTTTCCTTTCCAATGACAAACTAGAGAACACCGGTGTTTTAACTTCTGAAACAGAATAGTTTGTGGATAAAAGTAGTAACACCAGCATGTTAATGTCACACGTAAGTAAAATAATAACACGTCAGAAACAGCACAACGGTTGTTCTCGAAGAGCGACGATAAATCAGGAGAATCTCTGACAACTGTCGCATGGTGCACATGATAGCTTAGCGCACAACTGAACTGTGCTCCTAGGCTGGCTTATGGGAAGTAACCCCCACCTCACTGCCCAATGCCAAGCCGTGACCCGTCTGTCCTCCATTGCACATGTAATCTGAGAAAAATAAGCAGTGGCAGCCAGCAGGCGCTGCTTGGAGAACAACAAGCACACTCGGAAAATATAATGGCTAAACAACTAAATGGGTTGCGTTAATTTTTCCATGTGTATTAGGTACTGTCGTGATATTTGAGTATTCCAGTAGGGCCTATTTGAATAAAGTTAGTTTGGTAGCTGTAGGGGTTCACATCTGAGTGTGCTCTTATGCAATAACCGCCTCTGCACTTCACTACATATTGCTGTATTAACAAAATGTAGTTAATAATTGTCATGCACTGTATCTTTCATTTTAATAGAGTAATAAACATAAAGTATTTTTTTTTTTTTTTTTTTTCCGATTTCTCAAATTAAAAGCAATTACTATTAGTATTATGGACAGTCGAACAGCTGGAAAAACTCTCCAATTGTGCAGATGAAGCTGGAATGTTTAGTAATTTGTTAGCCAAATCTGCTAGTTTGTTATGGTGCCGCGTCGCAAAAAACTAAATTTTTTTTGGAGATATAATGCTTTTGTTCATAAGGTCACTAAGTATTACCACCCTTTCCCTATACTGTTGAAAACTTGATAGACCTGCATCCAGAGTTTCCAAAATGAATCCTTGCCCTGGTCGTGGTGTTCTTCATTCAGATTCTGATCTTGATATTGTGAGGGAAGTATATTTGCTAACATGCTATAGATGTTTAGAGCTCGGTTCCTCTGCTTCTCAAGAAGATGTAGTTTGTCATATTGGCCATCAGGTAACTATAGAGACATCCACATTTCTACTGCATCTGCAACACTGACTACTTTCTGACAACATAAATGAACTGGCTTAAAGATCTAAGAGCGCAATTGCGTCATTTACTTGTGAAAGAAAGTATTTGTCAAAAACAGACATTTCACTAGCTTTGAAATTTTGGCTAATTCATCACTAGCTGCTACTTTACGCATTGCCGTAATGTTGCTTTTCAGAGAAGCACAAGCATCTCGTTGAGAGCGTCAGCAAGTGTCCACTCCAAGACAACCTCTAGATAGCCACCTTTAGACAGTAGTTGGTGCTGCTGATGTGTATGTTTTAATGTTTTGAGAACTTGATTTACCTTTGAAGACATGTTTGTTGGTAGCAGGACTTTAGCCGGTAGATTTGCAGTGTGAGAGTTACAGGCAGAATGGCGTAATTGATGCGTTTTGCTAATTTTTACCATGTTGCCTGCATGAAACAGTACAATATATAATTGTTTTATACCATGTCTTTGATTTTCTCAGATGCCTTTTTCACATTTTCACATAGTTTGCCTCCTGTGTTCGACTTAACCTGACATATCAAAAGCATCCAAAAATAAACATTTTTGTGTGATTAGATTAATTTTTCCAGCCATCAATGAGTAAAACTGGGTCAGGCTCAACATGTGTATGTTTAGTTTTTTCCTCGTACACATATCCAAGTAGTCTGTTAGAAATTACTTTTCGTCCAGGGGATTGGTAGAAAGGGCACTATTTCTGCAGAATGTCAAAATGCTTACTATGTATGCACAACACTAAATGGTATGTTGCAACCAAAAACTAAATTAGCAACAGACAAGGTTTTATCACTTTTTTCAGAAGCATTCATTATGCCAATACAACGTATTACTGTACCTCCAGATGTAGAGCTGAGGGAGCATTTTACAGGTTGTCTAGCAGCAGCAGTAGACTCCTTATCCAAGTGAGCATGTGATGTTGAACTGATGCAACAGCTGGTTTGTAGGTCCTCCTGTTGCAAGGGATTATCCACCATCTCTTCATCTTCAACTGACATCTACAAAGTAGAGTGGGAACATTTTCTACAACTGATTCTTCTATGAGCTCTGAGATGCTCCTTTCCAGTGTTTTTTTTTACTATCACTTGACAGAAGCAACATTTAGCACAATTTTTATTTTCAATTTTTATATGAACAAAACTAAATTTTTCATATATGTGGTGAAGTGGTCTGCCACTATGATTCATAACCAGAAAATATAAATCTCACCACAGAAAGACTTTTCTTCCTAACATAACAACATTTGCTACATTACTGAATCTGTTTCTTGCTAGCCAGATTTGGTCTTGAAGGCGAAGTGTATCACTGCCAGTGTAATATGATATGGTTGAGAACTCACGGATATAGGTCAATCGGGATAAAATGAGCACTGAAGATTTAACCTTTGAAAATAATCACTAGCTACTGCTTATAAGTTAACATTAACAAGAGTTACATAATTGTTTGTATGGTTCGTAGCGAATCATTGCATGTAGTTCCATGTTATTTTCCTATTTGATTACAACATTAGTGGAAGAACATCAAATGCAATTGCCCTGTATGTATTAAATATATTTATTTGTGATCTTATTGATATATCTACTGAATGTATAATTTGATTTAATTAGCACCTGCACAAAGTGATGCAACTGAGCCGCTGAACATCAATTATCGTTAAGTGCTGCTAGCGTTCCGTTTGTAAAGCAACCAGCCTGTGCTTGGGGTGTCATTTTCCATAAGTCATTTGTAGGTTTTGTATGATTTTTTCTTTGAGTCCCTGTTGGTGTTTATTGTTGCTTAAGTGATGCTAGCCAGTGTTACTCACACTTCAGAACAAAGAGCTGGTCAGACTAGTGTCAATTAAGTATAGGGCAGAGATGATGTCTTTATTAAAGTCAGAGACCTCAGTGATTTGCATGGCCACCCTACTTTAGTCTATTGTCTGTAGATGATTAAATTTCTAGTTTTTATACAATTTTAGGTTTCAGGAGTATTTGTTTCAATAAGAATTCAATGTTTGTTGTTTTAAGCCTAATAATCTTTTAAGAAAGTCATTTGGTTAATTAATTTAAATAACATATTTTGCTGAACAGGATATCACCTGTAAAACCCATTATCTAAATGTAAAACTGCTATTGGACCTGGCGAAACAGTACAGTAACAGAAAACAGTGCCAATGCAATTGCTAGTGATTGGTCCTTTTATTGTAATACTTTGTCACACAGTGTGCTCATAAGCTTTAAGTTAGAATAATTCTGAATTCTGTTTTCTGACGACACGTGAATTTAAAATAAATATGTCTTGTGTGGACTTTCCTGAAACAACATAAAAATTCAAGCAATTTTGGACTCTTAGAAATTTTACGAGAAATTGACGTTTTAAAAGTTATGGCAGTTAGTTCGAAAGTTCTTGGTGTTCATGGTGCCGCAGGGGTGACACCAATAGGGGTTCACAGAGGGCACTGCAAGGTGTACTGCCGGCAATGTCTGATACTAAAACTCAATTTTATATTTTTTATTGTAATAATTATCCAGTAAAGTAGTGAAATACATCATTGTGCTTACCAGAATTTTTCAGGTTTTTGTGTAGTTTTAGCTTGTTTAGGTTTATTTTAATTTGTATCCAGACCGGTTATTTGGTCTCACTAGAATGTTATAGAACACTTTACCGGATAGTAAGCTGCCAAGGTATCTTCGGACGCCATTGTGGTTACGGAAGCTGGTCACTTTGTTCTGGACTGTTGAGTGAGACGGACGTGTGTCACAGTGCGCTAACTTGGGCACGTGGTAAGAGTGTCTAGCTGAGGGGCGTGGACGAGAGCCATGGGATCAAGATGGAAGGCGGTGAAAAGACTTCTAGTATTTTTTACTATTAATTAACATTCGTGTATTGAAGTAAACTTACGGCGATACCGACCTCATGGGCGGCTCACTATCGGTTACTGAGGTTGTGTTTTAGTTGAGCATGTACTAGTTTTCTTTGAGTTTTGCTTCATTTTGGTTTAATTAATTTTCTGTTTCATGTAATGTTTATGTAAAAGAGTAAGTGTCTATATCAATGTAAGCGTGGTTGCGTTCCTTTTTGAAAAAAGAAAAATAAAATAAAATGGGCTGTTGATTGAACCATGTGTTTGACTACCATTCAGTTTGTGTCCACCGTGTAGGACCTCTGAGAGTAGAGTTGCTCGCCGCTGAGCCCGGAGCATTTGTGAGGACTAAGTTTACATTTTGATATTGTAATAAAATACGTGAGGCCAGTACCATCACATCTGTCGCCGCAATACGTGGGGCATAGTACACAGCGCGTCAGTACCACCACACCATCCGTCATTGTGTTTGTCCGTTGTTCAGTAAGTATGGGTCGGATAAACGCATGCAAAAGTATTAGAAATGACTGTTTATTAATATTATGGCAAATGATGTGAAGTCATTGATAATCTCTAATTTGTTATGTTTTATGATTGCCAGCCTGAGTATCTGGAATTACAAACAGCATTTTTTATTTTATTACTTTTTTTTCATCTGTTCCAAACATAGAAAATATATTATGTATTGTTTCTGTTGCGCCATGTGGTCCATCCTTCCAGGCTGGACGCCATTTTATGGACTCGTTTAGACCGCACAGTTTGAAGCCTCCCGCCAGCGCCTCCCCTTCCTCCCCACTCCATTTGTGCTCCACGCTGCGTGCTCACCTTCCCCTCCCCTCCTCCGCCGCTTCCTTCGTGCCGGCCCACGGCCAGGCGGCCAGTTGTGTTTGTAGCTTGGACCTAGCCGCACCTGCCTGCTCGTTCGGTATGTTACCGACTGTGGTAAGATTACTTCTCGATCTTTTCTTTACTTTTTCCGTCCTCCCCAATTCGACGTCTACACTTATCTCTTGATCAGTGATGGTAACGATTGTTGCGTAAGAATGTATTGTATCTATTGTATCCTTGAGATTTTATAATATACAGCAGTGTTGATGTCAACTGTTGGTACTTTCTGACCTTTGGGTCACGTAGCTGATAATCCGCCTTCCCCTGGCCCTCGATACTCCCCGAGTGTTTTCTAGTATGTTATGGTTTAATGTGAGGTTGTGGTAGTAAGCCCACTAGTGTCACATTGTTAAGGGGGTTCCCTACCTACGCTTGTAATGCGTTGCAGCAAGTTGCGAGTATTCATTTTTTGACGGAACTACTCAACGCACTTCAAAATGGTTCGTCTACGCAAAGAAGACACACGTCAGTGTATGACGCCATAAGCTCAAAGATTCGGTACGCGTGTTTTAAACATGATTTTCGGGCCTCCCAAAATGGCTAAAAACTGCTTTTTTCAGACTGCCGTATCTGGGATTACAGAAACCAGAATCTAAAAACGCACAAATAGAAGCACGCGTCGGACTTTAAACTATACTTCTCACAAATAAAATGACATGGTCACCGCTTAAGTCCCATAGGAAAATGAATACTAGTACAGATCTACGCGCCAGTTGAGTGACTTGCGCGTAGAGGCGAAACTACGTTACACACGTCGGCCGGCGGCAACCTTCCGCTTTATCGATTTTCTGCCTCACACGCACAAATGCAGTCTATATAGGGAACCGCCTTAAGTGTGTCGTAGTTCATGGCAGTATGCTAAATGTAACTAGAATTCTTGAACTGTTTGTGTCGTCTGTTTTTAGTGGCAACTTTTAGTTACAACTTTAATCTACTATGCACGCATAGTCTAGTACCGGCTAGCGAGCAGGAGACCTAATTGGGACTTTCCTTTTATTCCAATTTTTGACAGCGAGTTCATTTACAGAATATCTCAGGGTCAACTGCGTTAGGATACATGGTAATCCCTTCCCAGAATCCAATTAGAGGGCTACAGGCTGCCGTGGAATGTCTCGAAAACATGGAAAAAACAAGACATGCTAGAAATAATCATTGTTAATTTTAATTAGCTATCTTCGCAATACATAACCTTACATTTTTCTTCAAAACACTAATCGAAATGTAGGAGCACACCTCGAAACGCCACGAAAATATTTATTAGAGACCACCTCAGCTAACTATTAGATAGCTTACCTCAATTGCGAGTGAAGTCTCTTAAAGGCATATCCTGTTTATGCTGCCCAGAGGATACAAACCAAATCTTAGGGCCGTATCTATAATCTGCTTTCAAATGACAGCCAACTGCTATCCCCACAGAGAAAGCATTGGTGAGCAGTTGGTTGTCATTCGAAAGCAGTTTATAGATACGGCCCTTAATCTTTCAACGGACGATGTGGTCAACAGCTCCTCCGGCAAAATTTCCTTCTACCCCCCTTCCGTTCATTCAAAAAACGTTCCACCATTCCTTCTCCTTTGTCCTTACTTCGCCGCATTCCTGCCATCTTCCCTCCCATTGGCTGAGCAGGATAAGTGGGCTTACCCTATATAAACCCATGGTTTTTCCAGTCTCATCAGTCACACTCGTGTTCCTGAACCCTGTGTGTCTACCTGATGACGGGAACAGATTCCAGTTCCGAAACGTTGTAACACTGTCTGTCTGGAAACCTACTGTGTCTGGTTTCGTCTCTTCATTGTGTCGTTTGTCTTTTCTATATATGTCTGTTATCTGTTGCGTTTTGTCTCGTCTATTTGTTGTGTCTTTTTGTTATTTTCTGTAAAATAATTTGATACTACTGTACGCCACTGGTCCATACTAGGCAATGAATTTAAACCTACTACCACTCATATAATACAAAATAAAGAGTTTGGTGCTGCAAAACCACAATGGCCGTAACTGGTAAGGTAAAATTAGAAACTTTAGGGTTGCCATTGACCTGGAAAGTCAGGGAAAGTCAGGGAAATGAAAATTGGTCAGGGAAAGTCATGGAAATCCATTTATGGTCAGGGAAATTCGTACGGACATATTTTCAGGAACGGTGATTTTTTAAAATTGTTTAATTTTAGTAACAAAAAAAGACGTGGAAAACGATTACATTACAGTCACAAGTCTACAGAAAATAAAAACAATACGGGACTGTATTGGGAATTAATCTTGATCATTGTATTACTCTGTAAAATTATGACAAACCCAGCGGAAATTAATAAACTCTGCCGCGCACGACGCATCATTGACGGTTAAAATTCGCGCCATGCGTGGCAGAGTTCATTGCACTGCGGCGGCGCTCAGCTGTTCAAGGCTCCCTCGAGCTGCGCTGCCTGCCAGACGAGCATGCAAGAACGGCACATTCTACACCCCGCCCATGGCATCGATGCTAGCTCTGTGTGTTTTCAATGGTTAACTGCCATGCCACGACGCCATGTTGCAAAACGGATGTGGCACGGGTTTAATGTTTATTGACAATTTAATTTGACGTGTTGTATCACAATACTGAATCATGGCATCAAAAAAACAGTGTTTAATAATTTGTGGCTTGATGCTACAATGAATCCTGGGACGCCAGGCGGTTGTCTCACACTCTAAAGGTCCAAAACATTTGGAATATATGCGAACATAAGTTTCACAACCATGTTTGTCCTCTTTTTTTGCCGTAAAAAGTGAATTGGAACAATCATCTTTGTCTGGATGTAGTGAACATTCTACGTTAACCTTGAATGATACTGAGCAACATCAAACGCAAGTAGTTCAAGTACAGCAAGATAAGGGTAAACGAATTGGTGCTGCGCTGGATTTAGACTCTTTTGTTAACAAAAATGATGTTTCTCGTGCAGAAATTGTATGGTGTTTGAGTGTTGTTGCCAATCAATTTTCAATGAATTCATTTAAGAATGTCTGCAGCATATTTAAGGTTATGTTTCCCGATAGCAACATTGCTTCACAGCTACAGTTAGGCAGAACCAAGTGCTCATATGTGATAAACCATAGTTTATTAGTTCATTTTTCAGAAATTCTGTCAAATCGCCTTAGCAGTTGTGAAGATTATGTCATTTGTTTTGATGAAGCTCTAAATAATACAGTTCAAAAGGGACAAATGGACATTTAGGTGAGATATTTCAATGTTAGTAGGCAAAAAGTGTCAACTCAGTACTGGAATAGTCGTTTCTTAGGTTCTGCAAAAGCTGAAGATCTGTTGGTACATTTCAATGAAGGCTTAAAACCTCTACGTAGGAAGAATGTACTACAAGTGTCCATGGATGGGCCAAATGTAAATTTAAGCTTTCTTAAAAAACTTGAAAATCCTGAAGGTAAAAAACTTTTAAACATTGGTGTTTGTGGGTTACATGTTGTCAACGGAGCGATCAAGACAGGGCTGAATAGTGTAGGTTGGGATCTGCACACTTTTCTGCGAGATATTTATTTTATATTTAAGGATTCACCGGCTCGCCGGGCCGATTTCACTAATATCACTAGCAGTGAAGTATTTCCCCTGAAATACTGCACTATTAGATGGGTAGAAAATGTCAATTGTTTAGAAAGGGCTTTATTTGTTCTTGATAATGTACATAAATTTGTTCATTCTTCTGTATTGCCTCATACCAAACCAGCTGAGTGTGTTAGAAATCACCTTAATGACAAATTTCTCAAGTGCAAACTTTCTTTTTTTAAGACATTGGCTGCTGAATGTGAACCGTTTTTAAGAAAATTTCAGTCTGCAATACCCTTGATTCCATACTTGTACAGTGATCTCCATGACCTTATGAGAATTCTAATGAGCCATGTTGTTAAATCAGAAAAATTAGAAGCTGCTGACTGTGGTAGTAAACTTGTTGTATTAGACCTGAGTTGCAATGAAAATTTACTTCAGTTGAAGCATGTAAACCTTGGGTTCAGTACAGTGAAGCACTTGAAGAAAGTTAAGGCAAATAAGAAAGATATTCTTGCTTTCAAACTGGAATGCCAGAAAGTTGTGATAACAACTATCAAAAAATTGCAAGACAAAAACCCATTAAAGTTTAAATTGGTACAAGGATTAACATCACTAAATCCACAAATTACTGTCCAGAAACTGCAACTTGGTCAGAAAAGATTTGAGGTTGTCTTGCAAGCACTATTTGAGGCTTACAGAATTTCTGAATCTGTAGATGAGAAAGCAAAGAATCAGTATGTCATCCTTTGCCAAGATGCAAAAGATGCATTGGAAGTTGAATTTAGCAGATTTTTTGCTGGTGAGCCAGAAACAGAGTTAAGCTTAGCAGATTTTTGCAACATTATTAGGAAAAAATCATAAATATGGTGAACTGTGGCAGATATTTCAACTATGTCTCATCCTTTCACATGGGAATGCATCTGTTGAAAGTGGATTCTCTGTTAATAAGTCTATCCTTGTAGAAAATTTACATGAAGAGACTCTGGTAGCACAAAGGCGTGTGTCAGATGCTATTCGATACTTTGGAGGCGTAGAGCACATTCCCATTGAACAAAAAATGTTACTATCTGTAAAATATTCATACAAAGATATGTTCAATATTTAGAAGATAAAAAAAGTTACATGTTGCAAATGAAGAAGCACAAAAAGTGAAACGAAAAATTTCTGAAACCCTGCAAAAACTTGACAATGAGAAGAAGAAAATAAGACTTGAAGCTAAGGTAGCCGAAGATCAAATTGTAAAGAAGATTGAAAATTTAAAAAAATTTTAAAAGTGTTTGAATGCGTGGAAAAAAAAACTTTCTTAATGATTTAGGCGTGGAATTGGGACAATTAAAAAAAATTGTAAAGTGCCTACATTTTGCAGTGAAGAAAATTTTATATTTTGAGATTAGCACTCTACTGTTGAGGTGAGTTTTGTTTCTTAATATTTTAAGTGTCTACAGTTATGTTAATTTATTTTTGTAAAATATTTTTCTATTCTTAGTAACAATTTTAATCCCAAAAGAAGGATAAAATTTCCCTTTTATTATATTTCTGTTACAACTTAATAAAATATTTTTTTTAATTTCATACCAGCAACTTGTACAAGTCAGGGAATTTTAACATTTTGGACAGAGAAAGTCAGGGAAATAAAATTAAGAATATCAGTGGCAACCCTGAACTTGTGGTCCTGACTGATCTTGAACAATTGTATCTTGAATCTCAACCACCACCATCCTCATTTCACCAATACCTAAAATTGATGTACCATTAGGATTTTTCCCAGTCAACACAACACCAATGGTCACAATTAAACCATCCTTGATAATATACAAGCAATTAAAATACAAGGAAAAATAATATTCAAATACCCAGGCAGATTTTAGAGGACTGGCTGCAGGGACATCCTAAAATAGCTAAGATGACTAATGATTATAGCATATATTCATCACCAGTGCATTTAATTAGTATATATTATAGACAACATTTATCGGAGCAGTTTAGTAGTTGTAAACAATGTACAAGTCTATGTAAATAAAAGCACGTGGCAATGTTTACGTTTATGTGCTGCGGAAAGATATAAACTGGCAGAAAATTGAAATAAATCAGGGCTTTAGAGTGCTGTCTTTATTTTGAATCACCTATATATATTCTCACTTTTCCTTAAAGTGATAAAGATAACAATATTCCTTGATACTACATCATTTACCTTCCACAATCATATCTGCTGTATGCTAACATAAAGCTTTTGTCCCTCTGTTGTGCGAAGACTAATTATTCTACATTAACAGGCTCCAGTCGACATTCAATAGTATTGTTAAAAATATAAAATGGTGAAAAAGGTTTTTTATGTTAATTACATGTTTTGAACATTTATTTTACATGTCAAGTCCCAGTTATGCATGTGGTTAAGTATTTTTTTGCAACTTGTATTTGTTAAAAGCAGGGCTCATTGAGTTACAGTTAAACTTAAAATGTGAAAATTTAATGCAAATGACAGTGTATTTTCTACAGTCTGGATGTAGGAAGTTCTGGTAAAAGCTACTGTTTAGTTTAGGTCAGTGACAGACTACTTAAGTCTTGCCCGTAAGCAGAATAAAATTTTCTGTTAATATCAGAAAGCAGTCCTGAATACATTCGTTCATATAACTTTAATTTGCGATCCTACTGTGGCTTATTTTTACCCTCTCAAGCATTAAAAAGTAAAGACTGCTGTGACATATGTAATTTTTTAATCCAATGGCAAAGTCATTTTGGTGGTGACGTTCAGTGCATGGGTGGCAATGCAACAAAAGTGGTAAGAATGAGTAACATATCACAGCAGACAATCTTAATGGTGGTCATGTCACTTAGCAGTATTCTAGATAATCATCATGTGATAGATAAAGTAAACTTTTATATGTGGGAGATATGTGAATAAAATACTCTATAAATAAACTCTTTTTTTACATGGTTTTACTTTAGCTGTTGTTTATTTAGCCACTAACAATATCACAAACTATATTTGTTATCTAAAGTGTTGCATTTGCATATTGTGTTGTGTAGGTACTTATAGCAGAGGATTCTGGCACTATCCAGCTCCTAGGACTGTCTGAAATACCAGATGAGCAGACAGTTTATTTTTCTACAATTGAGTCCAAGTGTGAACATGATGATACTGTACTGTCATTGTCAGTATTTCCTGGTGAAATGCGAGCTGTCAGCGGAGGTGCAGACATGAAGTAAGTAATTAATATTTATGTTTCAATGTTAACTGTAATGGAAGGTAGTTTCACATTCATGGTCAGCTGTGACTAGTGCATATACAGTAAATGTTGGTTAGTCTAAGATTGTGCCAGCAGTTATTTTAAAGGATAGTTCTGTTAATATTTTAAATTTAACTTGCAATTGTGTTTTTTCTTTCTTTCTTTCTTTCTTTCTTTCTTAAATGTTCAGTAGGTAGGCCTGTTGTAATACAGTCGGCCCTGATTTTATGAGTCTTCAAAGTTCCTGAATTGAAGGAGATTTAGTTTTATTCCAAGAATCAGTGAAATTACTACCAGTACAGTATATTTTTTTAGAGTTAATTTTATTTTTAACTGTGTGCAATGCACAATCACTTTATTCTTGAAATAATTAATTCACAATTAGTATATCAATAGAAAAATTTTGTGAATAAAATAATATCCCAGAAACATACATCCAACTTGCCAGAGCACACGAAAACTACATATGTTAATTCGATATTTATTACTAATTTACTTGTTAGATGCAGTCTTTGTAGCATGGAAGTACAAGTCCCTGAAATTGTAAAGAAAATTAATTGCCTGTTGTAACAAAAGAAACATGATTGAGGAGTGTTTGTGAGAAACAATATAAGTGCCAGATAGTACGTTTTTCAGGACATGGAAAAAAGAAAGCCTGTCAGAAATTTGAATGATGTGTTACATTTATTTACAGGATTGTATGTGTGAAAAGAACTGTTATAGAATAATGTTAGAAAAATGTTACTTCAAATCACACTTGTATCAGTCTCCATGTAACAGTTATGGAGTTACACGGATCGTTACCACAACGCAGAAATACCATAACGCTGAACGTACAATGACGCCAAATACCATAATGCCGAAAGCCAGTTTGACCATAATGCAGAAGACTAGCAAAGTGCTGTTTACTACAGCGCCGAATGACCACAGCGCCAAAATACCATAATGTCGAAAAATCACTATACAGTTGTGCCACAAGAACAAATTTACATTAATTCACTAAATATAATGATCATAGTTTGAACTGTACCACAATGCAGAAATACCATAATGCCAAAACCAGAAATGACCACAACGCCGAAACCAGAAATGACCACAACGCCGAATATGAAGCGGGTTGCCTGTCTTTCAGGAATTAAAATACAAAGTTTAAAAGCAAAATATGTATTTTCTTTTAGAGCTTGTAAGTGCGGATGGTTTGACAATAATGTGCTAATTTTTTGTCTAGTTTGTAATATCTCTCCCATTTTTAATTTATTTGGAAACAATTATTCAACCTTTTTGGGATGATATTAAAATTGGCTATTCTTATTGAAGTCCAATGTTTGCTACATGATTCCGTGTTTTCGTGCTTATAAACTGTGTGTATTTCTTGTATGTAATCGTGAAATTCTAGGTAAAAGATAATAAGTTTTTAAAACTATGAAATTATAATTTTTCGACACGGTGCTTAGTATTTGTGATGTATTATTGTCGTGTAGTCATTTTGTAACTCTTGGAAATAAGAAAGCAACCAGTTTCTTGGTTATTAAATTTGTAAATCGTAATATAAATTTTCATTATATTTTCCTACAAATACGTAGCCTATGTTCCAGGTTTTATGTTTCACTATATGCATTTTCAGTAACTAACCAAAGTCAGTCTCTTAAGATGAAAGATAAGTTCTACACTTTCATGAAACAATGTAAATCAAAGTAAATATTATTTTATAAATCCGTGTACGTGGGTGTGTGTAAACAAACACTTGGCACTCCTCTGGGTAGGTTCACTTTTTCACGGGAAAGCGTGAATGTGTAGTAAGTGGGAGAACTCTCCTGTTAGTAGATCATCCTCATAGTAATATTTATTTCGGGAGATTTTGATAGTTATTCTCTAGTGAGGCCTCTCGCAATATGAACTATATATCAGTTAATCTTCGAAAGGGGTAGTCCTACTCTCTATTGCTTTGTAAATGTGAAATATTACTAGTGAACGCTAAGACAAATTATATTTGGACCGTTGGTCTGGTAGTGTTTTTTTATAAGCAGAGATAATAGTTGTATTGGTTTGTTTTTGGGATATTTGATTCTTTGATGTGAGGGTGACGGGGGAGATATTAACATGTACGAATGTATGGATTTAGGAAAGTTCCATTTTGTGTAATTAAATGGCATCAACTAATTTGTATTTGTGTATTGTACTTTTCAGTTTAATTTGTAAATGTGTATTGGTACAAAACATATATTCACTTTCAAGTCCAATTTTTACCGCACTTGTTATTAGATTGTTTTTTAAAATGTCTATGTACATCTTGTGGTCCGTTTATACCTTCAATAACGTGTAATTGTCCGACTCCTCCTGCACTCATACAACCCCATACCATGACTGAACTGTGTTTCACAGTGGGTATTAAATGGTTTGGATGTAGTTCAGAGTTTTTTTTTTTTTCCACCACACTGTGAATCTTCCATCTGAACAAAAATGTTAAAATTAATTTCATCCGAGAATATAACTTTGTCCCAGAATTCATTGTTTTTATTTACGTATTTTTTTGCGGATTGCAATATTTTTCGCGATTAGTCTTATTGACAAAAAAACTTTTTCCTCATTATTCGACCATGGTAACCATTCTTGCGCAAGATATTTCGAAGAGAACTAATTGAAACTTCTATATTTCAATCTTGCATTGTAGCAACAATTGTCGGAGCAGAAATTTTCGGATTTTTTTTTCACTAAACGCAAACTAAATCTCTCGTCAGTACGTGAAATAACGTGTGGCTAACTACTTCTGTGAGCATTTTCTGCAGATTTTCTAATACAAAAATTGATCAATAATTGATTGAATCGTCGAGTGGGCACGATTGACAATCGTTGAAATTTGCACAAGACTTTTGCACTGATTATGTAGCCTGATAATAATTTTTCTTACTTCTACGGTAGTTACTTTTCCTTTATGACCTAGTTTTGACGAGTAAATAGCAACAACCGAGTGTAACACAGAATTTTTATCATGAGACACAAAGGGAAGGACAAACTAGAAAATGTAAACAAGCATACGAATAGAGTTCCCGACCTAAGACTAAATGTTGTTATTGGTATCATATTGTATGGATACTTTTTGTACTGCTCGGAATCGTTCAATTTTGTTATATTTTGTTTTGCAAATTGGAATATTCTTATTTATACTTTTTTTTTAGAATCATTGTGAATAGATGAATTTATACTGTTTTTTGTTCAATATGTAATTTTTCGATAAAATTAAACTATTTCTTGTAAAAAAAAGCTTGGTGTCCGAATACTTTTTGCACAAACTGTACAACATAGGTGTTTGGTATGTACATTTATGCACCACTAAATATATAAAAAAAAAAAGACTCCATGTTCCCTTTCTTTGTAAAGGACTATTTTTATGCTCAGCTACTTCCAGAAAGAAAAGGTTGTGGGTTGTATTCTCGTCATAGACATGGTGTTTCGTTAACTTCTGGAGAGCTCCAATACCAATGCATTTAAACAGTAAAGATAATTCGCACATTAACGGTTTACCAGTATAGAGCTTTAGGTGATTATAACTTTAACACTTGCGATTAATATCTGATTAATGCAGTAGCACAGTTATCAAGAAAAATATGTGACAAAATCATTTTTCTAACAAACACTGCTTAAATATTAAATACGTGTGTAAGTGACAATACCAGATTTCCTAGCATTTTCAGCAACTTGAATAGGTATGTAGGCCTATTAATATATCTTGAATTTTGTTTTAAATTTAATTACAATGGAAACTCAGATTACATTGTGTGCATTTTTCTCTTTTTAAATTCTTTTTGTTATAAATAAATTTTTATGTGTCTTGTCTTTGTGTAAGTATTGTTCACAACGGGCCTTATTTTTAGTTATATTTTGACAATGATAAATTATGAGTAGTCAAAAATCCTGGAAAAAGTCAGGGAATTTTTTCAGCTGAAAGGAGTGCCCACCGTGGGAATTAACAGTAATGCAAAATTCATGTTAACTTCATAGTGAAGCTGCCCTAACTGCCCATGTTTGTGGATGACGAATTGTTGTAATACTCCATTAGTTTTTTCTGTTATATATTTTTTTAAGTGACCTGTAAGGATTATGTATGTGTTTTGCTTGGGCATAACATATAATGTATTGCTTAGTGAAAACATTTGTGTCAGCAAATTTTTATGTTTGTGCATAGTATTAAAGTGTGGGACGTGGAAAACTTGAAATGTGTGCAAACATACAGACCTGCACACACCCACCAAGTGACTGCTGTTTCAACGTGTCCAAGCAGAAATCACGTGTTTGCTTCGTGCTCTCTTGATGGTACACTGTGCACGTGGGACACCCGCACAGAATCAAACAATAAGCCAGCAACAGGTGAGTGTTAAGTTATTTCTGTAGATTTTGGGTTCCTTATTGCCAAGATACCGTATGTTAATGTTTCTTAATTATTTAATTAAATCTGTGAAATAATTACACTGCTTAAACAAATTTGTTTTCTTTCAAAAAAAAATATTAGAAACAATCTGGTTGTACTGGTTGCTTGAAGATGTGGTTTATTTTTTCTTTGTGGTATTTACCGACAGTTTTACAGATTTATTTTAAGGGTCTGATGTAGTGAACCATGTACAATTTTCATACAATGTTTGGAATGAACCCTGAACTTCAGTATTGGTATACTGTATATAAAATACTTTTGTTACATTCATTGATCATGTTTATTTAGTCACATATACATCTAATTTAGGGTGAAAGAAAACAATTTTCATGTTTCGTGCGGAAAAATGGACGTTGTGGTATCAGACCGTCCGTTTCTCCTTGTATTATTTCCTCTTGGTTGGCAGTTTGACCTGCTATGTCACACCAGCAATGAGCTCTCTCCCTTCCTCTCCACCTTTCATTATTTTCAGAGAATGGAGCGTCTATACACAGTCACCCACAGAAATCTCATAGTTTGTTCTCTTATAATTTACAACGTTTCTTTCTTTGTTGTTTACTATTTGTCGTAATGTTTTGTATATAGTTTTAAATTTTTTATGCTTGTTGCGGTGTTAGGTTTAGTAAAAACAAAGTCTTATCAATTTCAAAAATTCAATTTGTACTCAGAGTTACTGATTCCCGCAGGCGTGGCTGATAATTGTACTGATCCGTCAATCTCACGCGGTCTCTACTCTGAATGAAGGTTGAATTAGTGGCACCCCGCCATCTGCCGTCGTCGCTGGTGAAGTGGTCTCGTCGGCGGTTTGCTGCCCCGACCTATCGACCCTTAAAATTCAACTTAACCAGCGCGGTTATCGTCGCGCTGCCGACTAACTTCACTCGCGTCTTGATTCCTTCCTGGCCCATGATGTTCCTGTTCTTCTGTCGTTAATTAGCTGATCTGGCAGTCTCGTCAGCGGTCTGCCGCTGACCCGTCGACGCCCCAATCCTTGGAGTCCCCCAACGACGTGATCACCGCCTCGTAGCTTCCTTCCTCATCTGCAGTCAGTTTAGATCTCCCCCTTCCCTCCACACTGGCGGAAAACCTGCGATAACGTGGTTTAAGGAAGAGGATGAGAGACGAAAGATAGTAGGGCGCGAAAATTGGGGTCTGGTAAAGGAACAAAATGACAAATGGATGCGCGATTTAATTAAAACCTTGCCGTGCGTGGATTCCTGGGAGGTAGAACCCGTCTTAGAATTTTTGATTAAGTTATCTAGAATTACTGATTTGAAACAAATTTCGGATAAGAGTTTGTTGACAGGTTTGGCGGCGAAGTGTGTGGGGCCGTTAGCGCAAGTTCTGGCGGAGGTTTTGTCACAGGAGGAAACCTGTAGTATAGAGCACTTCCGACGCGGAGTATTGAATAGGTTTTGTCCCGTCGGCGTCAGCTTACGTTGTATTAAACGTCTCGTTGAACGTTTTCAGAAGCCGGGTGAGTCGTTTATATCTTTTGTGGAATCAGTCGTGGATTATAGCAGGGCTTTGGGGGAGGCGAGAGATGAGAGAAATTTGATCCTCTTGATCATGGAAAACATTTCTCTGGCAACGAGGGCAGAATGTAATTTGTGCTCGTACCCTACTACCTTAACTGAGCTGAAGAACTTAGCTATTGAGGTTCAAGGACGTGCAGTAACTCGCAAAGAATATTATAAGGAGTTTCCTTCACAGTATAGGACTTCAGGGAGTGATAAGGGACATGTGAAGGTCCCGGTTATGTCAATGGAGGTTCGGGACGGTACG
>PNEQ01025296.1:0-39134 GCA_003012365.1 Medauroidea extradentata | reverse complement strand
TTTTTTTTTTTTTTTTTTTTTTTTTTTTTTTTTTTTTTTTTTTTTTTTTTTTTTTTTTTTTTTTTTTTTTTTTTTTTTTTTTTTTTTTTTTTTTTTTTTTTTTTTTTTTTTTTTTTTTTTTTTTTTCTGTTAAAGTTGTAAACCAGCCAAGAGCTGAACCGTGTAGTATATAAACAAATTAAATAAATACAATTAGGACTTTCAAGAGAAACTGGCCCAACATTCCCAACTGCATAAGACAAATAGATTACGTCACTTTTCGTCTATATGTCGCATAAGTGGAGATAGTAAATCAGCTGAAAACTGTTGAAATTATCTCACTTGCTTGGATAACATTACGTAGGAAATAAACAATTGAAAACATAAAAACAAATTCATGTAGAAATACCAACCTTGCTTATAATATCCGTAGCAAAATAGCAGACAATTAGTAATCTTGTCAAATTAGCCGTCACAAATATGCAACATTTGATTTTTAAGTAAATATCTTCATCCTGAAAAAAATGATTAGTATCAATTAAACAACTACTAAATTCGATTACAGATCAAATAAATTACTAAAAATTTTGCAAAAACTACATTAATAAAGGAAATCTTATTTTTCTATTTTTTAGCCAATGTAAATGTTGTTGATAGCGTAAGCTCTTCCACCTGTAAAAAAAATATTATTCTAAATGTTCTGTACTAGTCATCCGGTTAAAGGAAAAATCCAAACGGTGTATCCACTATCAGACAGGATCAGCATATACGAAGAAGGCCGGAGTGAAGGATGGGCGGGAAGCTCTAGCCGTAAGACACGTCCTAGCCGGAAGAAGCGATAAGGTGAGATTAATTAGAGATGGAGCAGAAGGGGAATGCAACGGCAGGAGAAGTGGAAATGCCCCTAAAAGTCTACCGCAGCGTCTACCACATTTCTCAAATGCAGAAATTTTCGGTGACCCCAAAGAGAATCGAACCTGGATCAGCTTAGTGACCATCGTCATCTCTGTGATCTAAGTGCGCCTTCCTTACCGGGTTATTTAATGGGGAAGTTCACCGAAAGTTTTGAAAGTTTTAATAGTTTAAAAGTACGTGATAGTGTTTGTTTTGTTGACATTTATTAGAACTTTTTATAACCGAAGTAAAACATTATAGCTTTAATAATTTTTGTCTAATAGTATGTCACAGTCCCTTTGTATAAAATGGCATTATACTATAAAGGAAAACCAACTCACTTATGTAAATTAAATAATTAACAATGAAGAAAATATTACGTTCTACGCCAAAATACGTACTAAAATAACATTGAACTCCTTTTTCTTGTGTTTTTGAAATGATTAAGAATATTTGCAATTTTAGCCTGTATTTAAAATTACTTACTTATTATATAAAATGCAAAAAATGCGGATTTTATACACATTTTGGAGTTGCCAGTACCACTAGGCTATTCTTTACTGCGAATTATATGTTTCAGCAAGTCAGTTGGCTTTCTTTTCTAGTAGCCTATATAACAGTTTTTTTGCAAATTTGAAATTTGACATGCCATTATAAAAGTACTATGAACGAAAAAAATTTTCATTACTGTAAAGAATAGTCACAGTGTAATTTTACGATAAACCATAGCCTCGTGCAAATATAAAATTATTAAAACAATTAAAATTGATTGTGAACTCACCCATAGTAATATTATTTTTAATTCTTTGAATTCGTATTATGTCGCGTTACGAGTTATGTGCTCTGAAGTTTAATGTCACTTATAGTTAAAATAGATAGGTAACTTTTATATCTATAGTTATCGGCTCACGGCGACTTGGGCTGGATTATGTTACGGAATTCTGCATTAGCATAATTGTCTTTGACATGCTGGAACTGTTGGCTAATATGTGTGCTTGAACACATACATAAATACAAAGATGCATTAACGTAGTAAACCAACTTAAATTGTTGAAAAACGAAAATTTTGTGGAATTAATAAAATATTTTTATGGTGTGGTGTTTTTGTGTTGAATAGACTCACTCTGTAAAACTGTGTAATAATTATAATGGAATGCATGAGACTCGAATAATCAACATCTACACCAACATAATTTGAAATTTATTTAATACATTGCCACAGAAAATTATCTCAGGATGGCGTGGATCCGTTCCAGGTATTCCTAGAAGACATTAGAATCCTAAATTAAAGGAACTGAATATTACTATAGACAGGAAATAACAGTATCGCATGTAATATTTAATCGTAGATGATCATTCCAGAACATTCACAAGATGGTAGCCTATGTTAATAAATGTTAAAAATTTGAAGCAGGAATACGAAATAATTATATACAATATACTGCAAAATTCAGTCAATACGGCGGTGGAGCAAGGAAAAACACTGAGGAGGAATATTAAAAATAATATCTAGCTACAGAAGCCGTAAGACCTAGGCTACTAGATAATCCCCGTCGCAGAACCAGACTGCAGCATTTCCAGTCGGCGATCTCAGTGTGTAAACTCACATGTCTTGATACATAAAAAAAATACGGCGGTGCTGGCTGGCCCTATCACAGTAACGTGATCATTTGACGTTACCAATATTTTGAAGTAGGCAGGCCCCAGTCCTTCTGTCTACCGGGTAATACGGTCATCCAGCTCACCCAGATGATCTTCCTTCGGAATGACCCAGAAAGGCGAAGTCGTCGTCGTTCTTTGCATGTATCATGGCCTTCCAGCCATTACATCCACTCAGCTTGGTCTCCTAGAGAGAACTCCCCTATTCCTTGCTCCAAAGACTATACCGCTGACAGCATAAATATATAAATTATTAAACAACCTGAATTGCTTTTTTTTTCGACAAAATATTATGTCTTACACATAAGACCGTGATCAATTAAATAACAATAAAAAATTACAATAGTTACCACTAATTATAGTTCATAAAGTAAATAACAGGATAGTTAAACGTTAAAGTGTTGAGGAATTAACTTAATAAATACAATTTCAGTAAACATTAATAACTGCAATATAGGCATCACGAACGCATATATTACAGATAATCCCCGTCCAGAGGAAATGCTATTTTAATATGGTATGCACTGGATACCCTACACTCTTAATGTTTACTATATAAATACTACCACAGCGTTTTTCTTCTTTTTTCTTTCTTAAGTTCAAAGCTGTCCTTTCACCAAATAAAACCTGCTGAAACTACTAACATAACGTTTGAAGAAACACAAGAAACTTATAAATACACTGGAGACCAGTTATTCTCAGTGCAGTAAACACAAAATAGTAAGAATTCTGTCTGGAACTTAGTCTTGTTAACAAGAATGAATCCACCAAAGACCTCCCATCTCAAGTGACGATCCAGTAGAAGTCTCTGCATCTGCTAGTAAATACTTAGTCTACGCTCAGTTTACGCGTCGATCCTCTCGAAGAAAGTCTCTGCTTTTCACTCGTTCCACTAAAACTCAGTGCCTGTTGCTGCAAAGCGTTCATTTCACTGCACCATAACATAAAGACACACTTTGATAAACAGTCTGTGCGTGCACTGTGTCTTCGTTGGGTTGGACCAGCCTACCGGCAAGTAGTTCATGGCAATAAAATATTAACCAGTAGCACCTGCAAATGTTCATAACACATGCTATGGAGTTACTGAAACAAACAAAACCGCTTTGGTATGTTCCAAGAACACCTTAATTTAAGTCACAACTTAAGCACTGTCTCCACACAGTTCCCGTCCGTTCAACACCTTACTCCAGACTGTTGCCGAGTCAATCGCACACTTTTCATCCCCGTCCCAGCGGAGAATTCCTCGACGCGACGTGTGACTGACTCTGCATAGGGGTCTCGCATAACCAGATCTAAGGCCTCAGTGCCTTAGGTACCCTACTGCTTACGGTAATTTCGTGTAGGTGTATAAATAAAGGGAAACTAAATCTGCAGCATGCAGAAAACAGTGTTCTTCGCTGTGTGTAAAAAAATATATATTAGGAAAACTCATACCGTGAATATAAAATCACTCATTGAAAAAGATACGAAACGTAGTGCTAGGAGAAAGAAGAATTAGTTTAAGGCGAGCCTGTGAGAACAAAGTTAAATACCAACGAAATCAATAACACCACTAGAAGAAAGAAACTTGGCATCCAGATTTACACACTTTCAACATAATTCAGCAATATAATTTCATACATTATGAACTACGAACATCAAGATACCCACATTATTAAAGACAGATTAGTACAAACACGACGATAACTCAGCTTCAATCAACCACAAAATTACTTGACGAGGCGTTCGCTGTTTAATAGATCTAGTAGACATTTCCAAACTTCTGCTGTACAGGTAACTCAAAATATTTTCTCAGTCAATCAAGGTACGACTACTACAAAAAAAAATCGCAAGTAACAACCCATCTCGGTTACTATGCCAAGTTACTCACACATAATACAAGTTCTCTGGCTTCAGGGTTTACTGTTTACTCCGACGTCCAATACGTAAAATAGTGTCGTATCACAATTACTCCTGCACATAATTCCATCGTTTAGACGTCACCAATAGCAGACATTTAAGGTAGACCTAAAGTTCTCGCAAACAACCAGTTTATTCGGTGGTCTTCCCTGCTGATTCCTTGTTCACTCATCTTCGGTTATGTAGCGACGTAACTGGGTGATGTTGTATCGACCTTTAAGCTCTCCACTGTCTTGATGTTCCAGCTCGTAGCAATTATTCCGAATAATCTTTTGCACTCGATACGCTCCTTCATAGCAGAAATAGCTTTTTGGTTATATGTTTTCAAAATTGCGAAATAGGATGCGTCTTGATTAGTACCATGTCTCCAATCTTAAAGCTGTCAATTTTAGACTTCTTTACATATCTTGCCCTCCTATTCGCCGTAGCAAATAAACAGCTCTTGACCAGTTTCTTCACTTCTTTCACGTCCGTATCTTTTTTATTCTCCCCTTCGATTCTTGGGACGGTTATGAAGTCAAAAATCTCCGACCTGCGACTCGTTAAAACTTCGAATGGCGTCCAGTTCGTCGAAACATGCAAAGTGTGATTTAGCACCAGTTCGACTAGAGGTAATTTATCTTCGGAGTTCATTATTCCTTGTACGACGTCCTCCGCTACACCTGAAACATTTGCGCCGCTGTCTGGCAGAGCCGAAATTTGATGGCCACAAATGTCTAAATTAAGTTCCGGGCATTAAATTTCACATTTAGCCATCTCCATGCCACCCACGTCGTCAAGCAAGAAATCCCTCTCGTCCTCGCCACAGAGTAAAGTGTGCAGGTCAAAAATTGTAACTTCATTTCTCCTTGGTGTCTCCGGGCGCTCCGTCAACGCACACATATTTTTATCTTTAATTTCGCGAAACATTACAGTAAGGGTGTTTGGTAGGTCCGAGGAAAAGAGTGGAGCCTCCCGTCGCCATCATGGATGACGTCACCTGGCCGCCATCTTGTTTCTGGCAGCCATCTTGTTTCCGACAGTCATCTTGTTTCCGACCAACATCTTGGTTTTTCATTTTCTCCTGCTCTCTCACTCCACTCGTAATTTTTCCTGCTCCCTCATTCCACTCGTAATTTTTCCTGCTCTCTCATTCTACCCAATCGTCTGCTGTAAGCAGCCATCTTATGTCTCTTATTTCCGGCCGCCATCTTGGAATTATCCCCCTTCCACCACCACTCCCGCCAAATTTAATTTTTTTTTAATTCCCACCAATTTTCAACAGTCATTGGTTTACACGTTCTAGAGGCCGCCATATTTAAGTATCACTTTCTCCCGCTCTCTCATTCCACTCGTAATTTATCCTGCTATCATTCTACCTTATCGTCTGCTCTAGGCAGCCATCTTGGTCGCAATCTTGGCACACCATATCCACCATCTTGGTATGTCAAAACTCTCATCTTGTTTATCATTTTCATCTGCTCTCTAATTCCACTCATACATTCCTCCTGCTCTCTCATTCATCAGCTCTCCAGTTATAACTCTCATCTCCTATCCCTCCTGCTCTCGCATTTCAATCATACTTTCCTCCTGCTCTGTCATTCCACTCATAATTTCCTCCTGCTCTCATTCATCAGCTCCCCAGCTACAACTGTCATGTCCCATTCCTCCTCCCCTCCCTTAACTCCCCACCCACCGACCTCTTCCTGTTTCCAATTGTACATCACCTTGGTAGGGGGTGTTGTAGTCGGCAGCCATCTTTGTTTCGTATTTACTCACTTGATTCATCTCCACAAGGCCGTGTTTAAGGACGACATGGAATGTACCATAGACAGGACTCTCGCACCTATCACAATAATTTTTTAATGCTTACCTCCAGGCATCTAGATTGACAAGTCTTGACAAGTATTATACACAGAGCTGTATTACAGACATATGAAACAATGTCTCAATGCACGCACTGTAAGTTTTAAAAAATCTAATTAATTTAAAAACTAAAAACACTATATACACAACACAAATAACACTATATACACAATATTTACACACTATACACAGTACACTATCATTCTCGAGGCAACTAGGCAAGTCCTAGCCCCACCAAAGTCTGGAGGAGAAGAGTTTATTCCTGGAAGCAAGCGGTGGCGGTGTAGAGGATTTCCGCAATGACATGCTGAGCCTGTAGCTGGTGCTACAGTTCCCGGATTTCCTTATGCTGGTCCCGAACCTGGGCTCACAGCACACGGGGCTCTCGCCGCACTTCCTGCCCAGCATCCTCATCTTACTCCTGCTCTTCCTGTTCACTATCGCTGAACACTTCGTTCAGGTCCCTAGTTCGCACGATGGATGAACCAATTGTTGAACACAGATCGTGCTCACTGCCATCATCCTGAAGGGGCAGAACCTCAACCTTGGAGACATCGGTCATGGTAGCCCTGCATCATTGTCCTCTTCATCGCTCCACAGTAGTGGTAGAGATGGATGCACTGGTGTAGCACTTTGCTGCGACCCTTGAGCAAATGCTCACCCCCTACCCTCCAGGTAGTGGCACGCTCTCACATGGAGGCCTGTGCATCACTAGGATGACTTGATGGCACCTATGGTCGGTCCTGAGGTGCTAACATAGTTTTATGAACACTTGAAGGGAGGAGGGTGGGCTTGCAACATACTGGTTGGAGAGTAGGGCATGCGTAATAGGAGACTAGTAAGGAGTAGTTTCTCCTGGGATTTTGGGGCTTCGGTTTGCAGTAGGTGGTTGAGTGTAATACATGTGAGTGGGACAGCAGCGGCGACGAAATATTCGACGAACTGTACAATACTGTCATTGCAGGGACTTCTCAAGAAACATCAGCCTAATCACTACCACCACCACTACCACCACTGCTGATTCGTCTACATCTGTACACCTGCGAAGAAGAGTATGAGGTAACTGTGGTTGATTTATTGAGTCAGCTAAGTGACCTGCTGTCTTCTCCAGGACTCCCTACAAAAAAAAGCCAACAATAGAGCATCCTGTGATCGTCGTGGCACATTTAGTGCCTGTGGTGGAAAAGAGGAGGACGACGATGACGAGAAGGCTGCCTTCCCTAATGCATAAGGTGAGAGAGAGGAGGACGATGACGGCGATGAGGAGGAGATTGCTAGTTCATTATGCCTAATCTCAGAATGACTCCAGCATCAAGAGAGGGATTGGTCCCTGTTTGGATATCTGGAGGATCCTCGACACAGCAAAGGTACATACCCTTCATTCTATTGAAGGGTCAGCATGAGAGAAGTCGTGCCCAGCGAGCTACATTACAGCATCATGGTTGGAGCCTCAGCTTGTCAAATATTGTTGGTTTCACCATCACTATTTATAATTCGCATCTAAATGTGCTTCTCATGTATAGCCTCTGAGGAGCGGGTAACATGTGTTGAAGTATGAGCATGTATAAACTGAAGAGACAGATATGTATGCAGTTGTGAGGCTGATGTGTAGCTAGGTGTGGAGCTGTGTACATATGGTGATATGTTTACAGGGGTGTAGAGTTTTGTGTAGAGAGTGAGGGACATTTCAAATGCCTTCAGTGTATGTGCTTCTGGTGGTTGGAAGATATGGATGGGAAGATGATGATTGTGTCTGCAGTGACATTTGCGGTGCTATGTGCTATATGCGGTGATATGTTGCGGTGCCTGAGGTGATATGTGAGGTGCCTGCGGCGCCTGCGGTGCTATGTGCGATGCGTAGGGAGAAGTGTCTTGCATGTGGTGAATGGGACTATTCTAGTATTGATATTTGCATAGAAAATTATGGATGTGATTGTGGTTTTACATTGGTTGTATTTTAAGTGTTTGTGCCTGTAGTTCATTTTGTGGTTAATAGGTTTCGTTTTATTATAATAGTGTACTGTTTTGAAATGATAATTTTTTTTAATGTATGGCTTATGCATCACAGCGGAATTTTTGTCTGCGATATGAAGTGTGTTGGAGGTTTGATTAGTGTATGTAGGTTTTGTTTGGTGATGTATGATATGTATGTAGTTTGGTTATATATTTTTCATTTGTTTTTACTCTTTGTCGTTGTGTTCTTATGGTAAATATAGTGGGTGGTATGTATGTTTATACTAGGAGTACTGATATAATGAATGAAATGATGGTTTATATATTTGTTTCAGTGGTAGGGAGTAGTTAGCTCAGTTGTTAGATGACAGTTTTGTTGGTCTCTTTATGTAGAATATAGCTGAAGAAGTTTACTGCTGCCCTGCTTTTGTGGATATTGAATGGTATCTTACCTCCTTGAATTTCTGGTAAGATTTTGGTAATGAAAGTACAATAAATGGGTTGGTTGGTATGGTTCGTGATATTGAAGGTTTGAACTATATGACTGCTAGGTTTAGGTTGGTGTATACTTGAATTATGGTTGTGTAATATGGTCGAATGTTCCTAAATTATAGTTGATATCAGGATCGCTGATGGTTTCTGAGGCACATAAAGGCACGTTAAGGTGAAACTGATCTGGGGGTTGAGTTGTGTTATGAGTAGCATCTGAAATATATTGATAGCTGATTGGAATGGTGGTTTGATAATGTATGTTTGTAAATGAATTAAAATTTACTATAACAAATTAAAATATAGTGCTGGTGTAGAGAAATTTTATGTAGAAAGATGAGAACATTGATGATTAACATTATACTGAAAGTTATCTGGTTGCTGGATCGTATTATGTCAAATTAGGCCATGCTAGTATGGTTCAGGACAGGTTATGGTAGGCTGGAACTGGTTAGTTCAATGTGGGTCCTGTGACTTTAATGTTAATATAGAAAAAGTGGAAGCGGAGAATACTTTAGTCACAAAATAAAAAATAATGTAAATCCTACTACACAAGGCAAGAAAATTATAAGACATTGTAGAAGTCTGGTGTGAGTGGACAGGAGATGAGTATTATTTTAAGTTCAATGTAGGATACCTGAAATTTGTAAGTTACACATGAGTAAAATCAATGGAACATAGTTTCCACACAACAAAACTAATGACATATGAAATATAGTAGCTCTCGAGTAGGTTGAAGCATGCAGAATTTGTGGCTGGATGGTTGTGTAGTATGCAGAGAGGGTGGAGCTATGTGTGGAGCTGAGAAGAATGAGGAGCGTGAGGAGCATGTGTGAAGCCATGCCTAGCATAATTAAATGGGGGCTGAGATATATGATGAGAATGCATAGTTGTGTGAGGAGCTGATTGAGGAGAGCGAGGTGAAAGCATAGGTGTGTGAGGACATGGTTGAAGAGAATGCACATAGTTGTGCGGGTCATACATAGGTTCTGGTCCCAACCTATGTAATAATAGGGAAGATGGGAGACTTTCTGAATATGTATACTGGAATGATGTTAACGAAATTGTAGACAGATTTATACTAGTTGTCTCTTAGCAGGCTGGAAATAATTGTCATGCAAGTGAAATATCCAGCATCAGCGAAGAATTATGTTTGTATGATTACATAGAATGAGACACCAAAACAATGATAGCGAGCTTCACAAGCCTGTAAGGTGAAACTGGTCTCGAAGTATAGTGTGGGTGTTTGCTTTGAAAGACTTGTATCAAGCAGACTCGGTTGAAATTATTTCTTATGCTTGCAAGTTTAAAGGCTACAAGTACATTCTGGCTGTTCTTGACTGCTACATTAAATATATGTGGACTGTGACCATAAAAACTAAGAGTGATGAGGATATAACAAATACGATGAATATTGTTGTGCAAGATAGAGGTACGAGCAAGAAAGTACATACTGACCTCTGCAAAAAATTCTACATTCAGTCATTTTAAGCACACATGTCGAAACATAAAATACCTAGTGATCTTAAGGCTAGTATCGCAGAACGTTTCAATCGTACACTGAAGAATGACATCTGGAAAAAATTTTCAGCAAAAGGAAGCTACAAGTGGATGGATATATTACCCGAGCTTGTGTCAATATATAATAATAAAGTTACTAAGTATCCAAAAAACACATATTTTTTCGATACGGTATTGAAGAAGAAAGGAAATAAGGTTCTTGTGCGATGGCTGGGGTTCGATGCAAACCACAATAATTGGATTCGTCAATCGGGCATTATGTTTAAATATAGTAAATTATGTATGAAGGAATAAACTAAATTTCTGTGTTATTATTTATCAGCAAATGTTCTTTTACTGGGAATAGTTGGAACTGCTACTGGTGTGTCTGGAAGGAAGTCTGTGATGACTGCGCACATGTATTCTGAGCGTGTTGGAACTCGAGGCGATGAGCTGGTCGGGAGTAAGCCGTGCAGTTTCATCTCCTCATCCTCGCGAGGCGCTGGACTGTCCACTGCGTGGCCGCAGACCCTGTTGTGTCATGCTCCGCGAGCGTGTAGAGACCCGTCCGACGTGCGAAGAGAGGATGCGTACAGGGAGTCTGGCCGGTGTTAACACCTCTAAAAGTTCATATTGCTTTGTCTAGTTAGCAGGAAGTGTTCCGTGTCCTGCTAGAGGAAGACGTCGAAGCATTTGATAATATAATTCAACTTATAAGGAGGCATATACTCCAGCACAACCACTCAATCGTATTATGCGCCGCCGAAGCAGGTCGCCAGTTCTTAAATCAGCTACACCTGTGCATCCATCTCTACCACTACTGTGGAGCGATGAAGAGGACAATGCTGCAGGGCTACCATGACCGATGTCTCCAAGGTTGAGGTTCTGCCCCTTCAGGATGATGGCAGTGAGCACGATCTGTGTTCAACAATTGGCTCATCCATCGTGCGAACTAGGGACCTGGACGAAGTGTACATCGATAGTGAACAGGAAGAGCAGGAGGAAGATGAGGATGCTGGGCAGGAAGTGCGGCGAGAGCCCCTAGTGCTGTGAGCCCAGGTTCGGGACCAGCATAAGGAAATCCTGGAGCTGTAATACCAGCTACAGGCTCAGCATGTCATGGCGGAAATCGTCTACACCGCCACCACTTGTTTCCAGAAATAATCTCTTCTCCTCCAGACTTTGGTGGGGCTAGGACCTGCCTAGTTGCCTCGAGAATGATAGTGTACTGTGTATAGTGTGTAAATATTGTGTATATAGTGTTTTTTTGTGTTGTGTATATAGTGTTTTTAGTTTTTAAAATAATAAAATTTTTTAAAACTTACAGTGCGTGCATTGAGACATTGTTTCATATGTCTGTGATACAGCTCTGTGTATAATACTTGTCAAGACTTGTCAATCTAGATGCCTGGAGGTAAGCATAAAAAAATAATTGTGATAGGTGCGAGAGTCCTGTCTATGGTACATTCCATGTCGTCCTTAAACACGGCCTTGTGGAGATGAATCAAGTGAGTAAATACGAAACAAAGACGGCTGCCGACTACGACACTCCCTACCAAGGTGATGGACAATTGGAAACAGGAAGAGGTCGGTGGGAGGGGTAGTTAAGGGAGGGGAGGAGGAATGGGACATGACAGTTGTAGCTGGGGAGCTGATGAGTGAGAGAGCAGGAGGAAAGTATGATTGGAATGAGAGAGCAGGAGGGATAGGAGATGAGTTATAACTGGAGAGCTGATGAATGAGAGAGCAGGAGGAATGTATGAATGGAATTAGAGAGCAGGTGAAAATGATAAACATGATGAGAATTTTGACATACGAAGATGGTGGATATGGTGTGCCAAGATTGCGACCAAGATGGCTGCCTAGAGCAGACGATTAGGTAGAATGATAGCAGGATAAATTACGAGTGGAATGAGAGAGCGAGAGAAAGTGATACTTAAATATGGCGGCCTCTAGAACAATTAAACAAATGACTGTTGAAAATTGGTGGGAATTTAAAAAATATTAAATAGTGTGGTGGTGGTGGTGGGAGGGGGATAATTCCAAGATGGCGGCTGGAAATAAGAGACATAAGATGGCTGCCTACAGCAGACGATTGGGTAGAATGAGAGAGCAGGAAAAATTACGAGTGGAATGAGGGAGCAGGAAAAATTACGAGTGGGGTGAGAGCAGGAGAAAATGAAAATCCAAGATGGTGGTCGGAAACAAGATGGCGGTCGGAAAAGAGATGGCGGCGATGATGTAATCCAATATGGCGGCCAGGTGACAACATCCAAGATGGCGACAGGGGGCTCCACTGGCTCCACAGCCTCCAGCCTCTTGTCCTCGGACCTACCAAACACCCCTTCTAATTTCTTTCGTAACATTATCTGTACCTCTAAATACTTCACACTTCAAACCAGCTGTGCATGTACCCTCAACAATTTTCACGCCATCGACTAACGGTCGGAGACTCTCTGCGTTAGTCGCATTTAGTTTAACGGTGAGCCCATCAGGGCAGAGATATGTGGATCACCTCGTCCTCTGTCGTCCTATGTTTACTCTGGTGCAGACGGTCCTCGACTGCAGTGATCGACGGGAAATTTGGGTGCAGAAGGGTCTAACGGTTTGTGCCACTCAAAATATCCCTCTCGCTCGCGCTCACGCATTCGTTCTTCGCAGCGACGTCTTTGATGGTCACGGGTCGGGCTTCGTTTCCGTTCTCTTTGTCGGCGCTTCGTTTTTTATGGAGAGGGGAAAGGAGGAGGATGTGCAATGACAGTTCAAGGTCATGAGATGCAGGAAGAGAAACTGTGACAGGTTCTGACTTGTGCAGCCGTAATGGAAGTGAAGAGGGGAAAGGAGAGGGAAAGTGAGCTGTGACAGGTTCAAACACGTACAGCAGTTCTGTTGATGGAGAGGGGAAAGGAGGGGGAAGTGCAATGTCAGTTTAAAGTAATGTGATGTAGGAAGAGAAGCTGGGACAGGTTCTGACAGGTGCAGCAGTAATGGTGGTGAAGATGGGAAAGGAGGGGGAAGTGCAATGACTGTTCAAGGTCATATGATGTATGAAGAGATGCTGGGACAGGTTCTGACAGGTGCAGCAGTAAAGATGCGAAGAGGGGAAGGAGGGGGGAAGTGAGCTGGGACAGGTTCAAACACGTGCAGCGGTTCTGTTGTGGAGAAGGGGAAAGGAGGGGGAAGTGCAATGATCGTTCAAGGTCATGTGATGCATGAAGAGAAGCTGGGACAGGTGTGCCGAAGAATGTTTGGGGGAAGGAGGGCTGAGGGGAAGTTACTGTAGATAACTGCATGGTTATACAAAACTATTGTCAGTTCCCTGCTGGATGCTGAAGAGGTCGGGTGCTGTCCGTCATGTCTGGGAGAAGTGAGTATTATAATTAATTACTGAATTCATCGAAAATCGATCGGGAATAGATTCGAGAATGTAGGATAATTGATCGATTGAATCTAAAATTATTAATTGTTTGAATTGATCGGTAATCGATCGGCTATTGTGCACAAGAAATTAAATAATAAACATTATCGATTGATTTTACATTTTTATTTATTAAAATATAGGGGTTATGTTGATCGGTTATGGGGCACAAGAAATTAAATAATAAATAATATCGATTGATTTTACATTTTTTGTTATTAAAATATAGGGGTTATGTTGATTGGGTATTGTGCGCAAGAAATTAGATAATAAATAATATCGATTGATTTTACATTTTTTGGTATTAAAAATATAGGGGTTATGTATACACATACACTACATAGCATGTGAACCTTATATAAAGTAAAACACTTGAATTGAATAATAGATTACTCCAATATGGCGGCATTAGCAATATCTACAATGTCGAGCCGAAGGTTGCCGAGCATGGCCGAAGGTTGCCGAATGTTAACAAGCTTGGCCAAGCATACCCGATGTATTTTTTAAACTAAATAATTGTTATATAAAATAAGGTTTTATTTAAATTGATTTTATTTTTATTAAATTTATTTTTAAATGCCTGCAGGGTTATGATGGAATGCGAAAAGGAAATTTTTTTGGAAGACTCAGAAGAAACCTCCAAGATGGCGATGGAAAACAAGATGGCAGGATTTTAAAACTTTTTTCGGAATTTTTTGGAATTTTCGAAATTGACATCATCCAAGATGACGGCCGGAAACAAGATGGCGGTCGGGGTGTCGGGTTACAGGGGTCAAAGGTCAAGGTCATTGGGACAAAGTTCAAGTTCAAGGTCAAGGTCACAATGTCAAATGTCAAGGTCACCCTCACACCCTCAGCCACCAGCCGCTGCGCCCGATACGCCATTTTCCTTCTGCTCCGTATTATTTTTAAGTTCTCGTAAATAATAAATGTTCCTTTAAAAGCATTTTTCAGAAATATTTTACAAAATTATTAATAGGCTTTTTCTTAGTCTCATTCTAGTGTTCATTGCTAAATATATTTTGTAATTTATGAATCATTGGTTGACCTTTCGTTATATTAATTTCTTAATTATTTTTCAGTGAGTAATTAAATACGATTTATTTCCTTTGAGATATAGCAATTATACATACACTTTTCATGAGTTGTAAAAGTTTCACGAATTTTTTTTAGATAAATGTTTCCTCTAACAGACCAAACGAAAGAATTTAAATATTTACATGAGTAAAATTTAAATTAGTATCCCTATAGGTGATGAATTTTCTTTCCCAAACATGGTTATGTTTACGAACAATGTAAGACAATTAAGAAAAATGACACAAAATTATACCGAAGATTTTTATATTTTTGTTTGTTATATTATTTTCCATTCAACTCTTTTAGAAAATAGATTATAAATCATGGAAATGTTTAAGCTATTGGTAAGCCGGGGATAACCTCAACAATGATGAAGGCTTTGTTAATATTTCCAAATAAACAAAATAATTTAGAACTTTCCGGCGTATATATCTTTTTATCAAATCGGTAAGTAGTGATAAAAATGAAAGTATGTATTACATGAGATGGTTTTGTCTGTAATAAAATACATTTACTGGAATGCCTTTTATTCGTTACCCGTCAGATAAAAACTGTTGACAGGATTACTCAGGACGGAATGTCTTCTTTGCTCGTGATGATGTCTTGTGGAAAAGTCGAAAACGTGCTTCCAATTTTTCAGTAAAGTGAATTATAGCGGGGATAATATAACTGATAATTTACTTCAAAGTTTTATTTTTATTTAAGAGTCAAAAAACGTATTGGTTTCTTATTGTTTGACACTATTCAGAACGTTGTTTAACATCGACTGGTATGTTATGTATATAGAAACTACATTATTTATTGAAAGTCTGAAAGAATTTAATTATGTTTGTGGTTATTTTCTAGAAATATTAGAACATTGGTTTCTTCGTTGAATTCCCCTTATAAATATTTATTTTGTAGATACAAAATGACACTTATTAGCAAAAGCACTACAATAGGCGGTTCGGTATATGAGCACTCAAATAAGCCCTGCTAAAGTTCTATTTACAGCGAAATCTTATCTTTCCGCGCGTAACGGCTAAGGACGGGTAATGTAGATCCTCTCTGGACACGTCACTTTATGTTTGTGCAAGTATGATTAAATGTGCAGTTATTTAATAATCGAAACAGTCTAATAAAACGTAAATTAATTATATGAAATACAATTATGTCGAATTAGGCTGATTTTATTTCAGTAACGTTGAATTTGAAAAAAGAAAATACACGGACCTATATTGCGTAATTTCGCTGCCAACCGTACAAGCAGTAAGGCAACTATAGTTAATGTTTAATTGTATGCAGTTGCGTTTAGTGACATTTTTAAAGGTTAAATTTTTAGTGCTCACTCTATCCCGAATGACCTATTGGTGCATAGATTTACTGCATTTTTACGTAAAGGTTTATAAATAGTTCAACAGCTTCATTGTATAAAGTAATGGCACCATTAAGTTGGAAATCATAATCACAATACGCATATTATGTAGTTTTGTCAGAAAAAAATATAAGTTTTAAGTAATATTAGACATTTTAAATTATAAAAAATTTCTTGTGAATTTCACACTAGAATGTGAGGATGTTGTAAGTTTATTTTTTTAGCTTCATTAGTGTTTAAAAGACATTATTATGTTGCAGGCCCGCAACTAGGGTGGTGCGAGGGGGGGCAGGTGCCCCGGGTGCTGAGTTGGAAGGGGCGCCAAAACAAGATCGGGAATGTTGAAATACGAGGGTGGCAGAACTGCCGTCTGCCAGTACTGGGGGCCGATTGAATATCGCCACCTGCTATTTGCACCGACTCAGCGCAACGCAAGTGTAGAGCAAGTTAAACGGGTCTTCTATGGTATTACATGCGTATATAATGCCAATGCAACGCAACCAGACGCAACGCAGGTGCAAATTTTGCGATATTTAATCGGCTCCCTGGGATGACTCATTGCCAGCGACTCGTGACAGTTCTGTTCTACGTGCCTATGTTTCATGTTTGTACATGTGAGTGTGAATGTCATTTTAATCAAGAGAGTAAATATATCAAAGAAGTTATCGGGAGCAGAGAACAGGAAAAAGGCGAGGGAGACAATCAAAGAGGCAGAAATGTCGTCAAAATTGATGTCATCATGGTTGAAAAAAGAATAATTTTACAAAGAGTCAAACGAAGAAGGTATGTAAAAAAATCCCTTGTTAGCGATTCCGATTTTAACCAAATGCTGTTACACACTTAAACATGATAACGTGAACAACGATTGCTACGTAACTTTTTTTCCTGATTACACACACATCTTAAAATGAGAAAACAAGACGATTTGTTAATGCATTGTAAATTAATTACTGTGTGCCTGTTGCAGTACATTACATTGTCTTTACTGCATTAAGTTTCTTTATTCAAAGTTTCGATGTTGTTTCAAGGACGAATTGTCGAAAGCTATTCAGCAGACACACACTAAGGCCTCGAGCTTATCACTCAATACCACGTAGCCATACACTGCAGGCTAATCTATACTAGGTGCGCCATAAATTCAACTATAACTGGAGCAACATTAAATATAATACACACATAAAACTACTTATCATATGGATACTGGGTTAGTATTTGATTTGTAAAATTTAGAATATTCTGTATGTGACTATATTTTTGAAGCCAGAAAGGCAATTTGTAGTAAGAATTTGCAAATTCGCGTTTTGCTTATCTTTCCTCTTGTATATAAATGTATTATCTGGTTTAAATTAAGATAATTACACTCCTAAAAAAACGCATATGTTAGTAAACAAAACTAACTTTAAAAAATCTCATGTGTATATTGTGAAGTTAGTTACAAGTCAAAGCAAAATGCCCATTTAAAGATTTGAATGTTACTTATTTTTTAACAGAAGCTGAACACGGTCAGCCATCTATATCAGAGACAGATGATCACCACAAAAATCCCAGAAATAGGGAAACCTCATCAGGATGGTAATTTCAGAAAAATGGAGTTGGATGAAGAAGAAGAGAACGAAGGAACCAACCAGAAAGCTGAGGCCACAGAGGAGAATAATGAATGTACAACCACTGTGGATGACCAAGGAAAAGGATCATCAACTCCTATAACATCGGCAGTTCATCAAGGACCCGTATCATGTGAGTTTGAATTTTATTTTAAAGATCCTGGTACATGGCCAAACATGATTTCTGATTATCAAAGGTGTTACATTACAAAAATGAAGACAGAAAACCTGTTTGTTCCCGATGTAAGCAAAGTTCTAGGGACGCCCGGAAGGTAACCAAAGATTGATTTTTTAAGGTTTTAAAAAATGAGATAAAAGAAAGTAGGTCTTGGCTTGGGTATAGTCAGACTAAAAATGATTTGTACTGTATACCATGCAGATTATTTTCGCACTTTGTGGCAAATATGGACTCTAACTTGTCGTATTTTGCTACAGTAGAGGGATTTGTAAAGTGGAAGAAGTTATGTGAAAAATTGCCGGACCATGAAAATTCTCAAAAAACTACTAGCGTTGCTTTTGTTTTTGGAAGACTCTAGAAACCTCTCTCGGAAAGGGTGACATTGACAAAGAACTCCAGGATCTCATAAATAAAGAGGAATCTCATTGGAGAACAGTACTACATTGTATTGTTGATACAGATATGTTCTTGGTGCGTTACGAGGGACTAAATAAAGGCGTAACTTTGCGGATCAAGATAGTGGAAAATTTATGAACACTGTCGAATTAATTTCACATTACAATGAACCACTTCGTCAGCATATTGAACGTCACAATAAAGGACAGCTAAGTAACTTTTCCTCAGAAATTCAAGATGAGTTTCTCGAGATAATTGCTAACAAATTACGAGAAGATATAATTGCAGATGTTTTCGATGCCAAATATTTTTCTGTAATATTTGACTGTATACCAGATATTAGTCACAACGAACACATGTCTGAAATAGTTCGCTATGTTAAGCTAAGTGAGGATGGTCCAAAAGTTTTAGAAAGTTTTATTGATTTTTTCACAGTTACTGATAAAACAGGTCAAGGTCTCCGTAAAAAAATACTAGAAAAAGTGAAATGTGATCGTCTCGATATGAAAAACTGTAGAGGCCAGTCATACGACAACAGAGCGAACATGACTGGCAAATACAAAGGTGTTCAGTCAAGAATACTCGAGAAGAACCAACTGGCGTATTTTGTACCATGTGCAGCTCATTCTTTAAATTTGGTAGGATCATATGCAACTGACGCATCTACTGAAGCACAAAACTTTTTGATACTTTTCACAGCCTGTACTTCTTCTTTGTTGTGTCGATTTCAAAATGGGAAATCTTGCAAAAACATGTGCCTATAACGTTGAAATCTCTAAGCAAAACCAGATGGTCAGCAAGACTGGACGCAGTCGAAATAATCTATAAACATTTTGACAAAGTTACTAAAGCTTTAGATGAACTACAAACTAGCCGCCTTTCAGCACCATAAATCAAGACTGAGGCAAACTCGTTTATAATAAATTTAACCAAATTTGAATTTATTGCTTTCACATGCTTTTGGTATGGTGTCCTGAATAGAATAGACAGTGTTAACCAAATTTTGCAAATAGACAATGTGACATTTTATGAAGCTGTTAAAAAATATCCAAGGCCTTTTGAAACTTTTGAAATCATCAAGAGAAGCTTCTCCTTCAGAAGCTATTTATGTGGCTAATCACATAGCCTGCAACAACAATGTGTGTACTGAATTCACAGAAAAAAAAAGAGGAAAAGAAGATGTCTGATGAAATTTGTGAGGAGGAAGATTTGTACAGAATTTCTTTACTGGAAACTCAAGACAGAATAATAAGCTAGTTGACTGCCAGGTTTAAGGCATTGGAATATATAATTGACAAATTTGGTTTCTTCGATGGTGCTAGAATCCATTCGATGGAAGTTGAAGATTTGAAAACAAAGGCAAGGTAGCTGACAGATACCTATCACGATGATATTAGTACAGATGAATTTCTGAACGAAATCGTAAACTTTAAATACCACGTACTGGAAGTTTAAAAAGAGTTTAGAAGTGCCACGGCGAGTTCTATGTTGTGCCTTATTTATAAGAATAAGTTGGAAGAGGCTTACCCAAACATTATGACAGCACTTAGAATATTTCTTACTCTTCCAGTCTCAGCAGCTTCCAGGCATAGAAGTTTCAGCAAATTCAAATTGATCAAAAACTATTTAAGAAGTACGATGAAACAGCAAAGACTAACATATTTGAGCATCATTTCAATTGAGTACAAGCGAGCGTCTCTAATATCCTATGATGACATTATCAAGGTATTTTCAGCAAAAAAAGCCCGCAGAGTGAAACTATGAGTTGTGCGACTGTACGATTTTTTCATGTTATCTAATTTTGAGAATATAGATTTTTTAGTCCCAAGAATTAAACATTGTTAATCGTGTTTGGTCTGCAGAATGTTGCTTATCTGGTAACCGTATTTTTGTGAATTGTAAAAGAGTACCACGAATATAAGTTTTTTTCGTGTAGCTACATTATTTGTGATGGGATGTAATATTAAGTTATTTCGTTTGAAAAAAAAATTATTTTATCACATAACTTTACATTTTATAAGGATAAGATACTATGTAATGTAGTTAATTTATCTACAATAAATATTCTACCAAAATGAATATGATTTTGTTTGTTGTGGATGCGCTAAAAATTTATTCTCCTTTGGGCTTCAGAAAATGCGCCTGGTTGGGGGAGGGGGCCGCCAGAAATGAAAGCCCTCCCCAGCAAAATTCCAAGCTGTGGGCCTGTTATGATGTGTCAATGTATATTCAAGTTGAAAATCGACATTTGTGGCCATATACATTTCACGTAAAGGTACATAACCTTGCTCATTATAACCAAAATACACATAAGAATAAATATTAATTCAAAAGAAGCGCAAAAAGAGGCGTACACAAATTTACCCTAATGCTAAGTGGCGAACATTTTATGTAATACTGTACAACTTATTTTTTTCCATTTTGAGTGCCATGTGTGGGTGCTTTAGTAAATGTGCGGGTGGTGAGACCATTGTCGTTAAGGTACTTACCGCACTAATTGAATACAAATTCAAGGCCAGTTCGGTTGATGCAGTTAAATAAAGAAGTAAGGTTATTGTTCTAAGAATTTCACATAAATTTCTTCCGGTCCTAGAACAGAGGAAGATACTATGAACAGAGTGATACGACGCAGGTTCATCATCTATAAAACATTTACTTCAAATATTTTATACTTAATTTTTACTAGAACTACATTCATTTAAACAAATAATATGGCCTCAAGCTGCAATAATAAATAGCCTACCTCAGAGCTTCCTGATGATAAACAACAAGTTCCTTTAAGAAGCGAGTTCTTTCCTTTTGGCTCCCCGTATTTTGTGTATCGTCTTTAATATTTGCTGACAGTGCATTCCGACTTCCAGATACTTCTTAAGAGTTTTCAGCATTATTGAATCGTGACTTTGGATTTTCTACCAGAGTTACATTGGAACTTCCAACCGAAGAGTTGATTTTACACTCCTCCTCTTTGAAAGTGTTGTCAATATTTCTTATCAGGATTATAATAATTTCAAATTGATGAGATGTGTATATCATCAAAGTAAATATGAAAGCTTCAACAGTTGTCATTATGACTCCCATACAATTACAAAGTACAACCTGGAACACATAGACCGCCATAAATGCAACATTGTCACCCTCGTTCCACACAGGGTACATGCTCACAGGTAGCTTCATGCCATGTGTGCTGTTTGATGGGCTTGAAACTAACTGAGTAACTGGACTGCATTCTGGGCCCAGCATGCAGAAAAAGTACACGACCGAGATGGTCACGTACATATTTTTTTCTGTGGCTACCACACTTTTCAGATGCTCCTCCGTGTGTATGCAGTATGTGCGAGTAAATAACGATTTCAGGCTCCATACTAGTTCCTCGAAGGTGTCTCTTTCAAACAGAAACATAAAAATGCTGAAATTTATTGGGAACAAACCCACTATAAAATTGGCTGCTTCGCTGTACGCGGATGACGGGATTGGCAAATCGGAAAAGAAGAATGACGCAATCAAGAGCGCGTAGCCAGGACAACTACTGCACATGAGGAATGAGTACACGGAGTACAAGCGGCTATTACTGCGTCGCCACAATCCGGCGTAGTGTAGTATGTTCAAGGACAGTGACAGAGCTTGTTCAGAACCACTGAGGTTCTCGTCGGGAGACCCAGGACTATCTTCCATGGCGCGCTACAAAGACACTCGATACAACACGACTATCCAACTCTCTAAGACACGAGCCGACTGTTGTAACACGTCTAGACGTTACGACCTTCTCATTACCAGCCGTCGCGGATGTCATTTCCTTCAGTCACGCGACCTGTCAGACTTTAAAACGGGCAGCAGTTTCCCTTTGTGCATTTACACTGTCTTGTGCAACATTAATGATGATACTTTTCAGTATATTCTTGTGCTCTCGCTTGTTCCTTTAGAATGGAAAACAACGGCCGTGCAATCAGTGAGACGCACTTGCACAATGGAAATCCGGATTAAATCACGAATGAATTCGAGCGGAGATTTCTTTTTACATGTGATAATAGTGAATTTTTCGGAGTACCAGCGAATGTTCTCGGTGTGCTTCCATTTATTTCGCTTTGCAGTCTTATTCTTATATTATACTCTCCTAGTATACCATGAAAGGCGGGTGAGTTTCCCGAAAGTACAGCCAACTACAATAAACGTCAAACTCCCTTCATGAGCGTTGACCCTGCAATAACGAAGTGGAAGTTACATAAACAGAAAAAAGCGTGGGCGTAATTTCAGCATCTTGTTTGGGATGGCATGGTGTATGTACAGGAGGTCTATCAGACTCGAAGAAAGGGGGTGAACGCTCCCAACGGACGTCTTTAAAAGTGTAATTAAAATAAAATGTTCTATTATAAAGCATGTTGAGAGCAATTTGCTATCACAAAATTATTACTAACATTCTTTACTTTCCTTTAAAAATTCTATGCTTATCACTTTAACTTGATAAATAAACTTAAAGTAAAGAACATTTAAACAGCATTAAAAGGTAGGCCTAAGCCAAATTTATCAGGTAGTTGTTACGGGCATTTAGGAATTACGTATTATAATTATTGATAGATAAATTGACGAATGTATTTTGGGAGAAAATAGTTAACACTGTGTTTCTGAACAACAGAAGCTCACTCTGGTTGAGAGAAGCGACGTCTTCGAGACGCTAGGAAAGGGTTGTCGAGAGCCATATATCAGCTCGTGACAAATGGATGGGGGGAAAAGACTGACTCTCTGGACTTTGGAAAATACCCGAGCTGAGCTTATTGTCTGGTGTGAAGAGGAGGCTAGTCCTGGACCCCACATGGCGTAACTGACTCGCAGCTCAACCCCACCCCCTAGTCCCCTGCCTGTACAGACACAAAAAAAGAAGGGCCACACCAAGGGGAAAGAAACGGCCAATCTGGGACCGAGCTGGCCACACAATGTAAAATATTTATTAATTGATGTAAAGTGTTTTAATTTAAATCTTGTGAGAAGTATATGTTAATTGTGCGTTGTAAATAATTATGTATTGTTAAGTAAAGAAAAATAAAGTAGACATAAATCTCGGTGCCGTTGGGAGCCGGAAAGGCAAAGCTAAAGAACGTGGATATTGCGAGAATAAGAGCACACCGATTGGTTGGTGAGTTAGGCGCGTGGAGGTGCGAGTCACCAAGTTACGTACTTTTTAAAGGGGGCTCTGTCTTAAAGCCCGGTGTGGGCGGACGACGTCGGAGTGATGTGCTTAGGTGAAGACATTTTTTTTTGTATTAAGTTACTCCTTCTTGGTAGCCCTGTGTGGGCAGACGCAGGGTGACCATGTGATAGCCCGAGGTAAGAATTATATTAAGTTGTCGGTACTAAAGGATGTATGGCCACGCTTCCAAAAGCCGAAGTTTTTCGGACACCAGGCGAGCGCGAAAAATAAGGAAAGAACTTGTTTTAATGTAAATTACTCCTTTAAGAAAAATCTATGTGTATATCGTCTGAGGTTCAAAAGAGTGGAGAAAGGGACGATAGCTTACTCGGCCAAGTTAAATACTTAAAAGTAAAAATCAAACAAACTGGATGGTCAAAAAACCAAAACTTATAAGATAACTTAACGTTATCTTTCTACATCATATTTTTACATAAAACGAAATATTCCTTTCTTTTTGATTTAACGTCATAAACTACTTTTAAAATCCTATCATCGATTACCAAAAGAGCCAAAGAAGATAACATTTCCTGGCCGATCATGACTTTCTGCAGTATGTTTCTAAACGCCAGAAACATGAAAAAGACCTACCACGGGCTGCTGAATTCATTGTAAAAAAACTAAATTAAAAAAATTAGAGGGCAAAAAAATTCGAAAGACTTCTATACAAAACGACACTTCTTTCTCGGGTTTTAATGTTGTTTGATTCTTCTATTTTGTGAAAACCCTGCAGTTTAGACCGACGATGTTCCTTATTGAAAGTGTAAAATTTACAAGCATATTCTACACTGGCCACGTCTACTTCGCTTCCACTTAGAACCTTACTTAAAGATTGAGAACATCCAAGTTATTTTCTTGGAGCCTGGCCTGTATTGCTTGCTCAAGTGCGTCAGTAACACGATTCTATATTGCCACTTTATACTGTTGTAGCTCTGTCTAAAATGGAGCTATGCTCCCATTGCCTATATTTGCCGGAATTTTGCCATTTCTTGGCATCTCTGCTGCTCTAAATCCACATTTCTCAGTTACCTCCGTTCAATGATTTATCAATCGAGTAAAATAGTTTTTTCTGTTATAAAAGATAGTAAAACTTCAAGCTTGCTGTTCTTCAGTGATTTTAAACATCGTAGGTCACACTGCTTTGGAGTAAAATTAAGACAACAGAGCATTGACTTGCCTATCGCTGCCTGGGTCAGTCTGTGAAATTTATTGAAGAGCTGACAGACAAACTTCAAAGTTATCTAGCAAAGAACGCACAGCTGCTACACGGCAGACCACCTGGTGTCACTCAAGGACTTTTAATGTTACTGTTTCACCACAATAAACACGTAGTCATAAATGCAAACTGAAACGTATTAAACCTAATGAAATTAGTGCAGGAGAAGGGTTGCTTACCACTAAACTATTAAGGCCCGGTTTCATCGAACTTTGTTAAACATTTAACATTTGTTAAAGATGATTAACAGAAAAATTAGCATGCAAAGTGTTTCGCCAACCTCTGTTAGGCTTAAAATTTAAGTGCTCTGTTAAATTCATCAGCCTAGAGATACATCTTAACATACGTTTAAAGCTCATAATGGCTGTCAATCGGCAAAGTCCGCATCAGTCGCACCTAGATTATCTTAACGTTAAGGAAGAAATATTGTTTACTTGCTATCTGAAACAGATCTTAGGTAAAATTATCTAACAAACTGAAACAGCCCTCTCTCTCCTATGCAGCAATAACGAGTTGGAATGTGGTTTTATGCTACGGTGTCCTTCCAATTAGTTGTGATAAACAGTTTTTTTGTGTATTTAAAGCTTTTTCTTTGCAGAACAGTTCATAAGGTTTCTTGTGCAATGGCAGAATTAAGGCCAAGAGAATTACTGTTTTCTGATAAGGAGGGACTGCCCGTTAAAGGTGTAGTTCTTATCACAATTTGGACATCCTGTAAACAGAGCTCATTTAAGGCCATGTTTTTTGTTTCTACTGTTTTAGCGATAATTATTTTTAACATAGTCGAAAGCAGATAACAAAATAAGTATAACAGCTTTATTTAAAATGTTTATGCAGTGGTAGCTATTTTTCTCAAAACAATCATGATACGGTTTCCACTAAAAATAAATTAACCATAATTTCATCAATTACGTAATTATCTAAAACCATAGCATTTGCTGTCTTGACAAAATCAGCCAACACGGAGAAAGCTGTTGTAAGCAAACCTGCCATACAGATTCTACATATGTGCTCTCGTTTAAGTGTAAAAAATTAATATAGCTAACAAAGTATAAACAAGAGTCTGTCCCTAACGTAAACATGTCAGTACAATGAGCTTTATAGAAAAGAAACTTTGAGTATGGAAAGAGCATTTTCCTGGATTGTCAATTGGAATAAGAACCGACATACGGAAGTCAGTGACGATCATTTTTGCTATGGCAGTGCTTCATGACATAGCTATTCTGATGAGAGTTAAAGATTCACCAGAAGTAACTACATGTTTTATTGAACGGAACACATTTCTCCCCTTTTCACCTCTTATGAATCAATAAAATGTGTAATTAAACTATAAAATACACCTTGTTTTTACTCCCGTAGAGGTTTCATTTAGAATCATTCCTTCTTAGTGCTTGCCTACAAACTTTGAGGAATCCATATTATACATTTTACGGTTAGGGCTGAGGCTTCATGTGCTAATAGACAGAAATCATTTCTCTGTTCTTGTCAACAAGTTCCATTTTTATTACTTATCTAGGCATTAAAATTTGTATCACATTAAACGTTATTATTTTGACTTTATTACAACTGACTTAAACCCCCCTACAACAAATGCTTACACGCAACTAGTTGTGTTCTAATATGTTTACAACTGGTTGGGTGGGTTCTAACATTTAAATGTAAGCTACAACATGCAATTTTCTGTTTAACAACAGTGTTAGTTAACATAACACAAACATACTTTGGTAAATGAAATCAAATTTAACATACTTCAACTGTATTTATCCTGTGTTGCATAGCGTATGTCAGCAGTACTTTTAACAGAGGTAAGAGAAACTGGCCCTAAAAATATTGACAGAACACAATAACTATAATAACAGGAGATGTACACGACGACTACACTGTAACCTCACCGAACCACCCCTGAACTGTTGACTAGTGTCTGTTACCCGGCCACGACAACTAGTCCTCCCATGAGGGGAAGTAGTGTGGTGCTAGTAGTAGGTAGACATGTCACAGGAAGGGGAAATGTACTGCATCTGACACGAGTTTATGACACACGGTCAGTGAAGACATACTACTCGACCACAACTAGTCCTCCCGTGAGGGGAAAAAGCGTGGCGCTAGTAGTAGGTAGACTCGTCACAGGGAGGGGAAATGTACTGCGCCTGAAATGAATTCATGGCACACGAGTAGTATGATTTGGTATGTCTGAGGACAAGAAGCTTACGGCTGCGGATTTGCGGAACCGCGGCGGCCATCTTAGATTACGTCATCACCGCCATCTTGGATTATGTCACTTTCAAAAATTTCGAAAATTTCCCAAAATTAAAAAAAAAATTCTGAAAATAATTTTGTATCCATCCACTATCTTGTTTCCGGTCGTCATCTTGTTTCCGGCCACCATCTTGGATTACATCACTTTCAAAATTATCCAAACATTTCCAAAACTAAAAAAATTTCTAAAAATAATCTTTAAACCATCCGCCATCTTGGAATAACCCCGCCCCCATCGCCCACCAGATAAATTAAAACATTCAATTGTTTACGCAGAGTCAGAGCCCGCCATATTAATGTTTTTAAATTCCTTCCAATTTTCAACAGTCATTTGTTTATATGTTCTGGAGGCCGCCATATTTAATTTTCATTTTTCCCGATCTTTCAATCCACTCGTAATTTATCCTGCTCCCTCATTCCACTCGTAATTTCTTCCTGCTCTCTGTCTACCTATTCTGATTTAGGCAGCCATCTTGGTCGCCATCTTGATTCACCATATCCGCGATCTTGTTTTTCATTTTATCCTGATCTCTCATTCCACTCATGCATTCCTCCTGCTCTCTCATTCATCAGCCCCCACCTATAACCCTAATCTCTCATTCCTTCTGCTCTCTCATCCCATTCATACTTTCCTCCTGCTCTCTCATTCATCAGCCTCCAAGCTACAAGCCACATCTTTCATTCGTTCTGCTCTCTCATTCCACTCATACTTTCCTCCTGCTCTCTCATTCGTCAGTTCCCCAGCTGCAACCCTCATCTCCCACCCACCGGCCTCTTGTTTCCCATTGCACATCACCTTGACAGGAGGTGCCGACTGCAGCAACCATTTTTGTTTCCTATTTACTCACTTCATTCAACTCCTCCACCAGACTGCATGAGTGTTTAAGGATGACATGTAATGTACCATAGACAGGACTCTCCCCCCTATCATCACTATTAATTTTATTTTATTTATTTTTAAATATTAACCTAGAGCAGGTAAAATAGACAAGTTTTGGCAGGTATGATACTTCACCAAAGTAATTATTTTTTTATTTTGTGTAATAACAACTGCATTATTATTTCTCTCAATTATTTCAGTTTTAAAACCTTTTATAGTAATTAATAATTATTTAATAGTATGCCATGTTAATACTGATTGAGTGTACAAGGACTGGTGCATCTAATAGTCTTTAAGAAAAAGTTATGACAGGCAAATGAAATAATGTCTTTCAACACACACAATGTTAAGTTTAAAAAAAATCTAATTTATTAAACTAAAAACACTATAAACACATCACAATAAAACACTACATACACAATATTTACACTTTATACACAGAACACTATCATTCTTGAGATGGCTAGGCAGGTCCTCGCTCTACCAATGTCCGGAGGAGAAGCGTTTACTCCTGGAAGCGAGTGGTGGCGGTGTGGCAGATCTCCGCCATGATGTGCTGAGCCTGTAGCTGGAGCTATAGCTCCAGGATTTCCTCATGCTGGCCCCGAACCTGGGCTCGCAGAGCATGGGTCTCTCGCCACACTTCCTCCCCAGCATCCTCATCTTCCGCCGCCTCTTCCTGTTCACTATCATTGTACACTTCGTCCAGGTCCTTGGTTCGTACAATGGATGAGCCCATTGTTGAACACAGAGTGTACTCTATGCCTTCATCATGAAGGGGCAGAACCTCTACCTTAGAGACACCCGGACACAGTAGCCCTGCGAAATTGTCCTCATCACTCCGTAACAATGATAGAGATGGATGCACTGGTGTAGCTGATTTACGAACTAGCGTTCTGCTTCGGTTGCGCATAATGAGAATGAGTGGTTGTGCTGGAGTATATGCCTCCTTGTGAGACGAATTATATCATCAAATGCTTCGGCGTCTTCATCTAACAAGGCAAGTAACACTTCCTGCTCACTCTACAAGGCCATATGAACTGGTAGAGGTGTAAACACCTGCCAGCCTTCCTGTACGCATCCTCTCTTCGCACATCGGACGGGTCTCTACACGCATGCGGAGTTGACTCACCAAGGTCTGCGGCCGCGCACAGTACAGTACAGCGCCTCGCGAGGGCAAGATGACGAAACTCCATGCCTTCGACCAGCTGATCACCTCGAATTTTAACCTGTTCAAAGATTGTCATCACAGACTGCCTCCCAGGCACCCCAGTAGCAGTCTTACATAATTACCAGTGAATAGAACAATTGTTTTTAATGATAACACAAAAATTCAGCTTTAAACAAATATAGTTACTTATTCCTTCATACATATTTCACATTATTTAAACATAATGTCCGATTGGCGAATCCAACTGTCGTGGCTTACATCGAACCCTAGCCAACACACAAGAACCTTATTTCCTTTCTTCTTCAATACCTTCTCGACCAAATACATATTTGGATACTTGGTAATTCTCATTTCTTCACTGTAGAAGCCTCCTCGAATAGTCTTGCCTTCCACATATTCTAGGTAGTAGGTCCTTGGTTCGTAGTGTCGAATCTTGACCACTTTAAATATTTCAGTGCTCCAGTTTGATGTGTAGCCTTTCGTTAACGTTCCCTTCACTCCCGATATCCTTACATAGTCTCCAACATTCGCTTTAGGTTTGTGCAGGTCCAGTTTCTTCTTATTTTTATACACAGTGTGCAGTAAAGAGTTGTCTTTGACATCCGCAGACTTCATGTTCGTGGTCCGATGTACTTTACGATTATATTTTGACAAAAGCTTCAGCAATATATCCATCCACTTGTAGCTTTCTTGTGCTGAAAACTTTTTTTCAAATGTCATTCTTCAGTGTACGATTAAAGCGTTCCTGTTTCTACAGCTTTATAGCAATTAGGCATGAGATGTGTCCAGGCGATGCTAACGAATATATATTCTCTTTCAGTCCAACACTGAGGCGGATATACCTATGACGGCTATGTATGCGAGAAATTATGGGCGAGATTTCAAAACCATCTTATAGAATTTAATTTAGACTTTAATAAGTATGTCTTATGTTTATATAAAATGGAAATGCTGAGTATTTGATGCAGGACAAAAAATATCATTTCTTATGTTTTATATAAAATTTAAGCACTGTATATTTGGTATAGAACAAACATAAACTGGTGATAAATGAGCTATTATAGTTTTAAAAATTACAGTATCTTAATGTACGGAGGCCACGGCGCCCGAGTGGTCGGACCATTCGGCTCTCACCAAAGCGATCCGTGTTCGATCCAGGGCGGGAAGGTCCTTGACCTTTCACATGTGGGGAACGTGGCAGACATTGTCGTTGGCCGGCAGGTTTTCTCGGGATCTCCAGTTTCCCAACCATTTCTCATTCTGTCGCTTCCCCGTCGTACGGCCTAACTCCATGTCAGCCTTGAGGCCATGCAGACACCAAAGGGTGCCCAACCAGAAGCCTTCACTCGGGGTACGATACCCTACCTTTGGGCATCCTCCATATTTGATGTTTATTTACTTAATGGGAGCAGTTCTTTACATGATCGTGAATTGTAATGCAAGTTTTGTCTCTCTTGGTATTAAAATAATACTGATTTTGATTGGGCATGTGTCCAGGTTTGATAAAGGTATATTTGTTGAATTCTTCGCTCAATAAAATTTGGTCATAAAAATATTTCGATTAATACCAGTCGTATAATTTATGATCAGATACGAAAACTTATTAAATAGCAACTTATAGCACCAAGAAATCCAAATATTCTTGATGGAGGACCCCCGGACACCTCGCTGTATGAGGGGGTGACAGCGACACCATAGGCGCTGAACCCTGGTGTTGACATACTCTCGCCCCCGCCAAAATATGAAAGACGACCTTAACAGAACATACCGAAACTAATAAACTCGCAATGTAACCGCAATCAATGTTAACACCTTAACTAACAGAAGCAATCATAAAAGCGGAGCATAGCATTTTTTAATCCATACAGTAAGAATCACTACCATCAGTCACCGCTGGGTGGCTGCTTAGAAACTACCTGTCTTACGTAAGTAGAACCGTTCCACTCCATGATGGCATTACAATGGCGCTAATCTCCATAAACGTTACAAAACGTAATACTCTTCGTCATGAGAAGTGTTTGGTGGATTTATTTACACCTAAAGAAAACCAATCTGAATGCTACAAGAACCTGGACAGTGTCCAGGCTGGAGACAATATTTCCAAGTACGTGGTTGTCCCGGATACACAATATCACCATGTGCCCCTTCTATTGTGACATACGATATATCAATTACCATACGCGCCACACGAACGACTGATTTCACTATGAACTTGTATTTTGACCCCCACACGACCATAGCGCGCTAAATGTGACAAGGTTTTGTTATTGTTTAATTCCACAGGTAAATTTATTAGCCTCACGGGACGTGCATTGTCTAAGGCAGGTTCAGTGTTGACAGCGACACGTTCTCCCACGAAAGGATGTGAAGATTGAAGTACCCTGGGTGTCTCGTAAAATTCCGTCGCATGAATTGGATAAACACACAGCCATCGTCAAGTTTTATTGCGTCCAGCAAGTCTTCCGTAGCGACCCATTCCTATATTTTAATCGCAGTAGGTCTCGTTGTGAAGGTGACATGTAACGTATTCTGGCACGTGATTTCACTAAATGTACGATAAGAACTATAACAGGAACTAATTCAAACACGCTGTTGTCAACCGATTGTAACACAGTAACACTCGCCGTGGAACGACCTACACGCGGCAGACTCTGCTCGCCAACTGTTTACACATTTCTTCTCGACCACCGCGGCCCCACGTGTTCCTGAGGGAACTATTTAAAATTTCCGTGAATTTGCGGACAATTTTACGGAAATGTCTGTTTACTTAACGAAAACACTTTTTGTGACACAGTTATACATAATTTAATTTCATTAATTAAACATTTATGTAAAACTGAGAGTAAACTAAAAAAAAATTATCGACACATTATTGTGCCTGCATCCTTAAAGAAGTCTCATAAATATGAGAGTTTCCATAACTGGAGCTAGTTGTTACCTTCCGTAAATCAACGGACAATTCTGGGGAATGTTTTACCAGCACTTCTCCGTAAAACAACGAAAATTATTTTTATCAGTGAAATCTTACGTTTGTGAGAATTTTAGCAACTGTTGTTTAGTATTCCTTAGTGACCTACAAAATATTCCACTGGCATTCAGTACTACTTGAAATATTCTCTTGTACGCCGTTATAAATTTTAACGGAAATGTACCGTTAATAAACGGAAATTGTGTCCGTAAATAAAATATGAAAATGTATATGGTTAAATTTCACTACGGAATAATACGTAATATGTCCATAAGTCTGCGGACGCATGCACGTAAGAAATCGTATATTTACCGTTCAGAGAGCTGTAAATATTACTGATATATTTTAATAACATTATCACCGGTAGATCTGCAAATCTGTAGAAATTCAATTGTAGCATTATAGACTTGTAAGTATGACTCAGTTCCGTGTGAGGAAACTGTTCTACGGAAACTTCTGCTGGATTAAGAAATACGATCCGTGAATTTACGGAAGTATCCCGAGAAACTTTTACCGAGAATCCCGTAAATTGACGGAGAAAATTTTTTTCAACGCATGCCAAACGCCGAAGTCAAGGTGAGGTGAGGGAGCTTCACGCCCCTTTAACAACGATGTCTTACGACCCGTTGAGGATGAAATTAGTCAAAGGGACAACACTTCATCCATGTACGAGCTGGGATTCGAACACAGAACCCCTCGACACCTAACCGACTGGACTACGGAGGCCGGCGTCGTAGCCGACAGCACAAAATCACCCTCCATTAATACAACATGATGCAACACTTCGGGCTATCAACATGAGCTAAATGTGGATCTATACTCAGCTTGTATTTAAAAGCCCACTCCTGTCATAATTTAAAAATCTGTCTTTTCTAGATTTTGTCATTTCCTTCTATGTACGAAAACGTTATTTATAAAATTGTAATAAAGTTTCATGACTATTTCCAAATTATTTCAACTCGCCAGCAGCTAATCATTTTTTTATTAATCCAGGGCAATTTATTTGTATCAACATTTTTTTTTCTCTTGGGTAAACCCTGCATCAGCACCTTAAATGAGACTACAGCCTATACAGCGTAGGACCAGGTTGATTGTAGCCGACCCCCCGTGGCTCAGTTGGTTGCTTCGAACTACAGTGCCAGAAATACGTTGAACTTATTTTAATTGTGAGTGTATATGTGATACATTGCTCACTTATTGCCACGGCCGTGCTTATTGCCGAAACTACACACGTCTGCTAGCCTGCGAACGACGTGTTTTATCACGATATTAATGTACATCACGGTATTATTGTATTTTATTTGGATTTCAATCACACCGTATTTTAATCTAAACTGTTTTATAAACATTGGGTAGAATACAGTATAGTTGTATTTCTAAACGTGAATAATAACAGACAAATAGAAATTGATGATTTTTTTATATTGTAAATTATTCACACGGGTGTGAGCTATAAACGCAGTTTCCTTATTTTTTACAAATGACTCCATCATCTGGTGTATCGGTGTTCCGTCTCTCTCTTGTTCGTGTTTCGATGGCACGTTTGGCCAGTTAACAGCATTAGTCGTGATTAGCTGAAGCGATCGGAAATATAAATATGTGATGATAGATGTCGGGTCACCATTTTCCATTGTTACAGAATCACGCCCTCGGTACGCTGTCCTCGGTACATACCGCGGATTTCGTTAACAGATATCTACCGTAACTTGTAGTTTCGCGAGTAACGAGTTACAGAATACAGCTACCAAGGGGTTGGTTATGAGCACCTCTTTATCGAATTATTTCGACATACGTAACGACGAACTGCTATAACCTGTCGATTCATATCGATTCATATCGATTATAAATGACATCGAGCACTGTAATATAGCGTTCTGGAGTGTCGTTTGTTAACTCAGCGCAGTACAATAAATTCGAAACCATGCCCTAGTAACAAAAATAATAACCATGCTAAGAACCGTGATTTAAATTATTCCGATCGAAGAGAAACTATTAGTCGCAGCAAGGACAGATTGTAATGGATTATAAGTGGTATTATTACAATCAATTTTGTATATGATAAATTTTAACGACGAATATTTCGTAAACGTACCGTGAAATGGGTTACGGTTAAATCTTTTACAAGTTAGAAAGATAATCGAATTTTTGGTGCATATGTTTTCAAAAGGGAAATTTCCTATGTTGGTAGCGTTGATATAGGTAAGAGTTCAGATTCAAACTGATGATTATGGAATAAAACTTCCGATGCACCAGTATATATTTGATCCTTCACCAATTCTTGGGCAACTCGTGGTGAGCACTGTCTGTTGCCAACAATTTTTATTGAACTTTCTAATCATTAGTAGAACTAACCTAACTTGATACGCGTTGCATTATCATGTATAGCATTTCACAATGAATAATATTCGTTTGTAGGACATTTGGTGAAGGGGAACCTTATTATGGCTGAATATTTGAAAATAATTATTTGATATCCACATGCAACAACCGTCACTCCTTCAACAATAAGTATGAAATGTGTGTATATACATGTATGTATTGAGTCGTGTAAATTTACGCAGCATGCTTGTATAAGAAGTACCTATTTTTCGGTACCGCAATTAGTTAGTTTTGCGATGACGCTCCGCCGACAAGGATAAATCTGTGGAGATAGGGGAAATACCAATGTTTCCTCAAATGTTTGCCACAGAAGAACGCAAAAGTCGGAAGTGGCTGGACCGACTTCCTGCGTGCAGTCGAGGTATAAGAGTTTACTGAGCGGAACTTTGTTGCAATATCTGTCAAGCCAACATGTTGTACTCAGGGCACTTTCCTCGCTGTGTTCTCATCTTGCTGTATCTACTAGGAGAGCATCTCGGAGGTAAGTCAGTGACGGGTAAGGACATAATACTCTCGCCCTGACTAGATGAAAGTTATCTAGCTTGCAGTAATCTTGCAGTAGCATACGCATGTGTTTTGATTTTGTTAAACTAATGAATAAATAGAGTAATGCGAGGGCATCAAATCACTGATTTGGCCGTCGTCTGAACTGAGTACCAGTAGGCGTTCGCCGGACGGGGATAACTCGAAATGAAGCCCCACGAGGAAGAAACAACAGACTGCGAAGGGCTGGAGAAACTGGAGATACTTACAATCACGCTTCCTTATTTCTACTATTTTCGCGATGCTATTTTTAAAGTCTAAACAAGAGCAAATACCAAAAAATATGTTTGTTAGTTGTATTACAAATTATTTTACCATGTTGGCTAATTTTTTAAGCAGTAAATATTACGGTTTTAAACAGTTATGTGCTTGACTTTTCGTTAGTTGACTTACTAGTTGAAACTGTATTACTTATTCCCTTAAGAAAATAGCCATTATGACAAAAACCACTTTTAAGATAACTGCCAAAGATTTGTGATATCTGCTCTCGTTTAAGCTAAAAAAAAAAAAAAAAAAAAAAAAAAAAAAAAAAAAAAAAAAAAAAAAAAAAAAAAAAAAAAAACAAAAAAAAAAAAAAAAAAAAAAAAAAAAAAAAAAAAAAAAAAAAAAATCGCAAAAGCCGTACAATAATAAGAGAATGGCCTTAAGAAAATCTAACGGCTAACGGAAGAGCCGCAGAGTTATCAGGACTCAAAATCAGGATCGAAAGCCTCGTCGTGAATGGAAACCAAATCGCCATAATGAAAGGGCAGTAGTTTGACCAAATAAAAATTATCAATGGAAAGTTTGAACGCTAGATCAGCTCAATGATTGGTGCATATGCAGTGATTCAGTGTTGCGCTTAATGTTCGCTCGTTTCTGTGCAGTGAAACCCAAGCAAGCGGTGTTCTTAAGACAGCAGACTGATTACGTTACCATCTGCAGTGAAATTAGGCTCTGTACTGTGCCATGAAACCCAGATAGGTGGATTTTCGGAAATCTGTAGTCTCGTTTTGTCAATTATTGCACTAACCATTCGCTCAGTTGTGTGCCACGTAAAACAATGAAGGGTGTGCTCTTAAGGCTGCAGTCTGGTTAGGTCACCGTCTGCTATAACATTTGCTCAGTTCGTACAGTATAAGAAGACGGTGCACTCAGAAGTGCAGTCTGGTTAGGTCGTAGAGAGTTGTGTAGGCTCACTAGCTTCTGCACTACAACACACGAAAGTCAGTGATATTAAGTCTGCCTCGTCAGCAGTAAATTATCGCTGAGGTGTGCGATATAAAAAATAAGGAGGTTGCAGTTCTTAAAAGTGCAATCTGACTAGGTCGCAATATACAGTGACACTTCGCTTTGCTCTGTGCCATCAACCAAGGGCTGGTTATGTTCTTAGGAGTGCAGTCCGGCTAGGTCACCCTGTGCTGTGAAGGTTCGCTCGTGTCTGCGCCATGAAACTCTGGCAGGCGGTGCTCTTAATTCAGCCGTCTGGAATGGTCGAAGCATGATGTAAAGGTTCGCGCGGTTATGTACCGTGAAACCCAGGCAAGCTGCGCTCTTAAGAGTTAGTGGACCGATCGCGTGAGCCGTTCTGCAGCGTGGTACGAAAAGCGTTTTTTCTTGTGGAACTATTAAAAATGTTGCCAATGCGTTTACCTAAAAAAAGAAGACACTGCGTGCCTACGATTTAAAAAATGCCGTCCCCTTTTAAAAAAATTATTCCCAAGCTCCTTAAACGTGCTAAAATTTGCTTTTTCACGTTGCTGTAGTTGAGAAAATATCGATCGCGATCGTAGAACTAAGACATAGAAACTTGCATTGGACCTTACCACAAACTTTCCACAAATAAAACAACAGGGCCATCACTTGAAGTCCATTGAAAAACACATTCTACGAAAACACGGCACGCTAGTTCAGTCCTTCGATAACGATAACTTCAATCACGTACCATTATGGCCACTCTGCCATGCACGTGCTGTTTTGCTCTTTTTCTGTTTTCCATGCCTAAATGCCCTTTAATGCATATGTATGCAATTCTTCAATGATGGGACTGTCCTTCGCGTTAAGGGGGATTGATCCCTGTCAGATCTATTTTACGGTTTTTCTTATAAATCAGGGAATATACACATTATTTTAATTTTTTCACGCTGACAAGGAATAGTTTATTGTTTCATTCACTTTTTGGAATCCACATAGCATTGTTTTTGTAGTCGCTCCCGTAAATACAGTAATTTTTCCTTTTCAGCTGTTTCTCGTTGCAAAATAATGAATATGTTATGGTTCCAGTATTTACATAAAATCGATTAAGTTTGTATCTATGCCTTGTCGTGACAAAAATTTTGATACATCGACTGGAACAGAAGTTAACGAGAAGAAAGGGATAAATCCAAGGTGGTAGGGATCAATACCCCTTAAGGACGATGAAGCAGGTAGTGAATGAGCAAAGTTGTTCTAACTGTGGAAAAAGTCGATATAGTACTTGTCAATATTAGCCACGCATTTAGGTGACTAGCCAGGATCATTTAATTGCAAAACTGGTCTATACGGAATGGGCATAACGTCGCTTACGACAACTGGGAGATGACAGAGGAAGGCGGGAACGACAACATTTGTATAGCCTTTGCACGCTAATATTATCACTTTTAAAGCCAAGAAACATTTTCACATTTATTTTCCGCCATTTGTTAATAAAATTACTGCTATGAGTACTGCAGTTATGTAGGAACTGTGGAAGTGGAACTTGAGAGTGGGTTGTTATCTTTTCCGCCATCTCAAAGTCTCTCGCCCGTGAACTTATTCCGTTACTTATCCAGAAAAGAATTATTATCCTCAAAAATCTTCCCGGATTTCCTCCAGAGTTCCTCTTTTATCCTCTAAATTTCCCTTTTTCCCTTGCTTCAATAAAATTACCTTATTAATTGTCTTAAAAGCAGCATGATACCAATGTCTCATCAGTGTGGGGAGATAGCTCATTTTTTAATGTTGCAGTGATTGAGGGTAGGCACGGAACATCGGTTTCAAGAACAATGAATATTTCAACTTGTATTTGAGACAATTTTCTTTCTTTTTAGATTTTTATTGGTTTTCAATTTATATATTATAAATTTTTTACATGAGAGCGTGTACAAATAATGCTTATATCTAAGGTCCCGCTCTCCCTTCCCATAAATATTTACCCATTATGTTACTTTTAATTTAAAAATTGTACTTATTTAATAATATGTCTTAGATTTTAAATTAGACAATATTTGCTTAAATGCTAATTACTGTAATTGCTTAAGACTCAATATCAACTTAGTCATACCTAAACTATTTCCAATACAATCAAACAACTATTTTTTTAAGTTTACGGAAACCATTAAATAAACTAATTTTTGATAGTTATACTTAGATGCAAGACGTTCAATATGAGCAAACCACTCAAACAACATGACGGACAGCACACGTACAGCACGCTATGGCACTGAGCTGTTGTGTAAGCATACCGTTTATATATTACTTCCCTGACACACCAAACCATCCCTACCCGACCATTCTACACAACCCGCTCCACCACTCCACTACCCACCACCCCTCCCACACGACCACCACCACTCAACTACCCCACCCAACCGCCCCGTCCCCCCTTTCACAAACTTCACCACTAACCCACCTATACTACACTTCCTTCCTGGTATATCTATAAATATAAAAATGAAAGGTGACTGATTGACTGACTGATTGACTGACTGACATATCAAACTGCAGCCCAAACCACTGGACCTAGAATCGTGAAATTTTTTTGTGGGGGTTCCCTTCAGGTCGTAGGCGAGCACTAAGAAGGGATTTTTCGAAATTCGACCTCTAAGAGGGTGAAAAGGGGTGAAATGTGTTTCCGAAGAAACGTCGATTGAGCTTGAACCCGACGGCCTATCATCGTGATTTTTACTTTAATAGGACACTCGTAAAATGCATATTAGCCAATTTAAGGATTTTTCGAAGTTCAACTTTTAAGGGGCTGAAAAGACGTTAAAAGTGTTTCCAATCAACTATTGATATCTATCGAACCCTTCGGGATAGAGAGTTGATATCACTTCAAAATATTGCTTACGTAAATACCCAAAAAGCAGTTTTAGATTTTTTTTTTAAAATTCGACCCCCAGACAGTAAAAAGGGGCAAAATGTGTTTTTAATGAATCGTCTTTATCTTTGAAACACAATTGGCTATCGTCGTGATTTTAACTTTAATTGGTTACTTTTACAAATGTCTATGACAGGACTCAAAATCGTTTCGAAATTCTTTATTTAAAGGGGTGAAAATACGTGAAATGTGTTTTCG
>PNEQ01025295.1:12468-39230 GCA_003012365.1 Medauroidea extradentata | reverse complement strand
TTTGCCTATATTATTAATGCAATACCATTATACTAACGTTTAATTATCATGCAAGTATAAAGTTATACTGAAATTAATACTGTCTTGATATCTTGTTAGCCATAACACATGTTTTTGTGCTAAAATTTGTTTTTTTCATTTCCTGAAAAATTGTGTCAGCGTTACATCCAACGTTCTTCCACGGAGGTATTCAATTATTATCTTAAACAAACAGCATCATTCCCCAAGTCTGTCTACCGAACCCAGCAAAAATCCGGTCATTTATAGTTGATATCTCACTCTCCTACTTTCTCAAAACGGTGGTGGGATCTAGGTTCAAACGAAATTCTATTGAAATGATCACGTGGCAAATCGGTGATTGGAGCTTGACCGACAAGAAGCTTCTACAACATTATGTAGGAACACTACCGAATTCCCTCCTCTGCTGATCGCCATTTCCGCTCACTGCCGACGTCACAGTTCAAAACAACAGCACACTGTCTCTATTTGCCTCGAGCTGGGAACACTGAAGCAAGTCTCTGAATAGTGAAGGTACATCGTTATTAAACTTAACGTAAATATTTCAACGTCTGTTCACAACTACGTCATGCCATCGTACACAAATACCAGGTAGCGTCCAATAAACTATATTTATGTGCTAGGCGAAAATATGTCCATGTTGATTTCCACACGGGAAAATAATACGTCGTAAACAGGAACGTTAGCTTCATTCCGATGTCAAATAGACACCGTATCATCCTATTTCTAATAGCAATTGCTTATAAAATTAATATTTTTTCCCAGGTAAAGACTCTTAGTGAAGATATTCGCGAGCACGAACATTTACTTGCAGATAAGGATGATACGGTAAGAAAATAAAAAAAAAATAGTAAGTTACTGCAAAGAGTTAAGATTGTTTACGCGACAAAAATTATATATATATATATATATATATATATATATATATATATATATATACACATATATGTGTGTGTGTGTGCGTGAAGGTGTGTGTGTGTGAAAGTGTGTGTGTGTGTGTGTGTGTACTAAACAGGAATCATTTTATAGACATTACTTGTTACTAAATTTTCCACTTGTAAACATATTACAGCTCTCAGTTTCCACTTAGGCATGTCAAAGTCAAAATTTGCAAGTTACGGGAACATACAATTAACAAAAACGAACTTACACGAATGAAATAATTTACACTGAAGTAAGATATTATGGGTCATATGCTAACATATTTGTACGCACACAACGAAATTCTTTTGCATTTAAAATATCTGACTAAAATGGCAGTTAATTTTTTTAATTTTTGACAAACTAAAAATATACAAAGGAGTTAGTTTGGGTATTTTTTAAAAACATTTAAGCAATTGGTCAATAATATCTCATTTCAGTGTAAATTACTTCATTTGAGTAAGTCACTTAGTTTTTGTTATTTATATGTTCTCGTAACTTGCAATTTCTGGTATTGACATGTAGCTATGAGAAAGCTACGAAGATTTAAAAATTTTTTACATTCGGGAAATGAAGTCACAAACAACGTCTATGAAATCAGCACTACGTTACAAAACTATAAAATTATGCAATTTTTGCCACGTGAACATCCATATGCTAAGGAGATGAAAGATGTGAATAATTAATTTAATTCACAAAAGTCCACGAAATAAGTTATTGGTTTAAGTACGAATAAATAATTACAATTATATGTCTGAGTTTCTCAGTGGACCATTTTGTCATTCTTGGGTAATTGTTTTGTCTCATGAATTCAATCTAAACGTATTAATTGTTTATTATTAGTGCGTAGGCAAACATAATTTTCAAATTTGATATAATTGATATGATATTAACTTTCATTCTTATGTACGCATTAACATTTTAAAGTAGTGAAATAATGTGTACGAGGATCACAAAAAAATGTGAGCGGTTTGTATGACCACCGTGTCTAAAATTGTAATTGGAAAGTGCTATTTATTGTCATATGTATGTATATGTATATATACACATGTACACATACATACAGAGTGTCCAGAAACAAACTCAGAATAAGCAAATATGCACACTACGCGAATCCTGGGCAAAATTGGAGACGAAAAGCTAAGTGGCAGAATGTTGTACGTCGAAAACATTGCATGGAAAAGTCCTATCGCGCTACAAATTCAGGTATTATTTAAGGCAAGTTACGTCAAGTAAACGTATAATTATGTTTGGACTGCTCGGGATGTAAAACTAACCTATTGTATACCTTCGTCTCCAGTTTACCCCAATACTCTCGTTGTGTGTTTATTATGGGTTTGTTTCTGAACATGCTGTATATGTATGTGTTGTTACTGAGAGTGAGTTACTTGTAAAAATAAAACTAGCATTTGACCACGACTTCGTTCGTGTAGTTTTAAAATTAATGTTATATTATATGAATGATTTTTAATGATTACAAAGCACGCTCTCTTTGAGTCGTATAGAAGTTCATTATTAGCCCGGAATATTAGCTTGAATTATAATATAAACAGTTGCATTTATATTTTAAAAATTAATTTTTACAACAATATTATAAACAACTACATTTGTTTGCCAATCTATTTTGCCCAAACGGCCACATATTTCTTCTCCCTCCCCCCCAACCCCTTGCATAGAACCATAGAACCATTCTTATATGTATCGAATATCTTCTCGGACGCACGCACACCTCATAAAAGTGTAATTTCGATCTGTTGAATGCTATAGGAATAAAAACGTTATAATCACTCAGGCAATAAGTTATATATATATATTTGTAATACAGTGGCAGAAAAATACGACTGAAGAAATTAAAACTAGGAATCAGAGCTTGAAATGTATTCACATTATTCTAACCCATCATAGCCCTATTTCCATTATGTTATTTTTCTAATAAAGTCGTCATTTTTCTTTTTTTTATGCATTTGACTAAAGTAAACTAACTTATAAACACAAAATTTTGTGCGTGTGTGTATGTATATGTATCCATGTATTTGTACATACACACACACCTACACACACACACCTACACACACACAAACCTACACACACACACACACACACACACACACATACATATATATATATATATATATAACCATTATAGGGCACATAGATAAATTAATTGTTTATATATTTGCTAAGATTTTGTGTTTCCGTCTCATTAGAATTTATTTTTTTAGGTGCAACGTGATGAACATTGTTAAGATTAATTATGGTACTAAATTAAATAACCAAAACATAAATAGATTTTAAAATTATTACATTCTATACTTTCAAACTCACATTTACACAGCGCGCCAGCCTATACGGCTAGAGGCAGCTACAGTGTGTAGGGCACATTCAAAGAATTCAAGCAGCTGGCCGTTCAAAAACACCTAGTAGCCTATAAATACCGAATTGAAATCGACCTATGTAAATTAGCCATTCAAATTTAAAACGGTAGTAATATTATATGCAACACATTCCAACTCGTTGCCCGCCAACTTGCATGGCGCGTGCTGTAAGTAAAGCTATTTTTTGAGCACCCCGTAACAGTAAAGTAAAATTTTTATCGCTAGTACAACCGTATTTGTTAAAAATTATAAAAATGTTGCCAATACGCATCGACCTGAAGAACAATCTTTATGTTATTGATGCAAATAAAACAGGTACAAATATAAATTAAATAATTAAATATGTGTATTATGGTTTTAACATTTAATTATTTAACCACTGGCATATTTTAAACTAAAATTGTAAAATTAAAATGTTTACATATAATTATCACCACAGACATATAATCGATTATTTAACATGAAACCAGCAAATGTATAAATTAATAATGAAAAAGCTACTATATATGTTTATCAGAACAGCAGATTATGTGCATTATCCTGTATCATTAGGAATACAAATATTTGGAACCAATGAAATCATAATTTTATAAAATGTTGTATACTTCTTTGAACTCTTCTAATAATTTATGTGTAGGCCTACTTCAAAAATAATTTTTAAACAATTTTGACAACACACATTATTGGTTAACTAAACTATTGCTTGGCTGTGGAAAGCGGATTTAGGAACCTGTTAATAGTTTAATGCATTAAACTGCAGAACTGCGATTAGAAGATCGTAATTTATATACATTTCATCTATAAGCAAACTGTAACTATATTAAAACAATAAAAACCTGGTAAGGTGCCGCAAAGGTTACACTTTGGACTCGCGTTCGAAAGAAACCGTGTTCGATCCCCTGCTCCTGTCATACAGATTTTAGTTTTTCATATTTTACTGAAATCACCCATTACAAAATTTCCACGCTGACTGACCTAGTTCCTGTACTTACGTATAGTTGTGTCAAACCATCGGTAATGACCTTGCTGCAAACGAGACGTTGGACCCTACATAAATAAAAAACAACAAAATTATTTTACAAATGATTAGTATATTCAACATTTTCAGTCTATATAGTTTCTGCTCTTATTTATGCTCATTTTAACTGTTAGAAATACTCAGAGGAGTAAATCATCGATTTATAAAACAGACAAAACCATTTATTAATTTATTTTCTTATAATGAATTAAAATTTTGTGTCTTACTTCCATCTAAAAAAAATTGAATATAAAAAGATAAAAATAAAATAATACCTATTTGTATTCAAATGTGTTGTGATTTTGTCTTTAACTTTGTAGTCGTGTAATATATATAAATATATATATATATATATATATATATATATATATATCGGGTGTGAATTTGTAAATATAGCTGTTATGTTTGTGTATGTATATTTATTTATATTGGGTGTGAGTTTATCACTACGTATGTTATGTACAGGGAATGAGATAACGATGTTTTGTTTATTTGAAGGTCAATAAACTTAACCACGAAATCACAGAGCTGAAAAATCAACTTACCAACAAGGACCTGAATGCAAGTAGATTATAAAGATACTTCTCTACACATATATCCATTTGTACTTAATGATGGCAAAAGATTTAAAGGCGTACATATATGGATATTTATATGTATGTTCGTGTATTTTTTTTACTGCACATATTTATAGTGTCAGCCAAACTGTCTGTTACGATCATATTATAATGGCACTTTAAAATTCTTAATTGGCACTACACAATACTACAAGTAAATAAGATTTTACGAAATTGTTTTTTTACAATTAATTAAAACGTTATAAAATTGCAATAAAAAATAAAATAACAAAAATTAAGAATTTCAGAAATTGAACTACAGAAATATATGTCTTCAAGAGAGAGGATTAGCGCGTTTTGCCTGCCTTCCAGCTTCCGTCTCTAGAAAACACCACACACGTTAATACATCTACTTATAAATATCATTAACAGTCAATCTTTGTATGTAGATAAATGGATTAAAGTTTCTACCGTAGTTGTCTGTATTGATTACACAGCGTTTCATTACGTTCGAAGAGTTATATTTTTGCTACAAATACATCAACATTTATTTGCTAATAGGATTGACCTTTCATAACATCATTGTTTATAATTTCATTGTAATCTTAAATGGAATCATAACTGTTAAGGTAAAAATATCCGTCTAAATCCAATGTATTGTTTTTAAGTTTGTGTCATGAATGGTTTATTAATAAAATTTCCTGGACTTGAATTTTCTTATGCCCCATAAAACTAGACTAAGCCTACTATAAATATATGGAATTGACAAATTATTGTGTGTGCTAGGGAATAAATCCAGCTTTTATAAATATTTTAGAAAATAATTAGCAAAAATATTAGTGATTAGTGTCGGAATTGTAATAACCTATTCGCTAAGCCGTAGTGTTGGGTTTTAATTAAATCCTTTCGTGAATTTTACAGAATTCCAGGAGGTTTTTGGCTCTGCCTTGATAGCATTGTTGACATCTGATTCTGTCATGTTTAAGTCTGCATTTCAACAATTTACTTTGATTTGTAAATCAATTTTAAGTATCAGAAAATTTATACTTTCTATATGTACTACAAAAATTGTCCTTCTTTTTACATGTCTGATTAAATATTTTGAATGCCAATTTTGATACTTGCTTGTTGGACGACTACCGAGGGGTACAAATTAATTAATACAGTTTTCAACTTCAGATTTTAAAGCTAATCATTTCGTTGATATCTTAGTCTCGAATATTGGATTCCATTCAACGAAAATAGTGCTAAATAACAAGATAAATAGTTTTCATTTACATGATTTTTTTTAGATATGTCGTTAAATACATTATAACTAATACTAAAAACCCACAATAGTACAAGAAGGAATCTTTCCTCAAAAGCAGCGGAGCATCACATTTTATCACGTATTCATTTGTATCAACTAGACTTTATTAATTCGTACGCATGGTGGCTGTAAAATTATATTGTTTTAAATTTAAGGATATTTTTGAATCTAATAGTGTTTGAGTCTTGGTTTTGTTGTAATAATAAGATATGTTTTGTTTTTGTTTAAAGGTACAATAAATTCGAGAAATTTTAAAGGCTCTTACATTAATAATGTGGTTAGTCTACATAGAAGTTTTTAACTCTAAAAAAATAGTTTCGAAAAACAGCAACTTTAATTTTTGGGGTAAATAATTATTTCAAATAAGAACTTCGTAATTGTATGCTATAAATTTTTTCAACCAAATTGATCAACAATTTTTAATGTGAGATAATTCCTTGGAGTTATACGAGGGAAAGTGTTTATCCATAGCAAAAAGAATGCCTCTTCCAATGGTAAATGAGGTCATATGTAACTTACGACCATTTCTTTTTTTAAAAAGCATAATTACTAGAAAAAAAATGTGAGATTAAATAAATGATCGTAATTAATCCAAGTTTTAGTAAGACATATTATTGGGTAATTGAAACTTTTAAATTTATAAAAAATTTCAATATATTTCGTCCACATCCCACGGACATTTTGTTTGTTATACTAAGCTCCTTATAACCTGTCGTTGACATTATTGATACGATTTCACATCACCCCCGGTGGCCACAGTCGATGTTTTAGAGGAAGGAGTGGGTGCATGTGGTTATTGTTGGCGAGATTCCTAAGATCTTGTTGTGCCTGACTTCTGTAAAGATCTGATCAGGTTTTAGTCTGCCGTAAAAGGGGCAGAATAAGGCACTCTGAAAGGCAGAAAACTGTTTTGATGCGTACAAATTTTTTTCAGCAACAGATATTTGGACGGAAGAATATGAGGCGTGATTTGTTTGCAATATTGTGACTTTAAGTACAAGGTTTAATTCAGTGTTAATGTGCTTCGTCATCTCATCCTCAGTAACTTCAGGACTAAATCTAGATAGAAACCACGCCTTAGTTCTTTTTCTGGTTTGATACGGTTTTTTATTCTGCCTCTGTTTCGCACACCAAGTTGAGAGAGTTTTCGTGTGGGTTCATGTTCTGTCACTTCGTTTGTCTTACGACGGTTTCGCACCTCAGTAAAGCATTTGCTAGCAGAATGACCGCGTGCTTCATTTTCATTAGTTCTTACTTATCTAGTTGCATAAACAGGGTAAGTGGTTATTATATGCTAAACTGGTGGGAGTAAATTTCTAAGGTCAAATAAATAAGGAAACATAATAAAACACTTCTCATATCATGACGAATGAAGGAATTATCTACCCTCAAAGGTGGAAATGGGAAATGTTACTTTCACAACACAATTAGTTATGCACACAATTCCTCCTGTGTCACAGACACGTTAATTAGCTTGGACAATTAAAGCACAAAAATTTTCTACCATCAATTAATTAAACACTACGAATCACAATAAAATTCAGCCATATATCCAATCAACAGTCTCTCAAATAGTGACAGTGTACAACCTTAAAAGTACGCAATGGTGATGAAACGCAGTATGCTGCGCAGCACCCCGAGTGCACCACTGTCTTCACTCTTGAGATCTTCGGTTCGACTCCCGTCGCGCACCTCCTCTCCGCCCGTCAGCCCGCCGCAGCAGTTCTCTTGGTTCGTCCAACACTGCTCCAAAGGTAGCCGCCACCAAGATGTCTTCACCAGTCTCTCTCCACCAGCATAGCACCTTCCTCTAGCACGACCAATAGCGAACTGTCTCCGAATATGCCGATTCGGCACTTATATACTCGGCAAAACAGTTGGGGACTCCCAGCATTTCAGGGGTCTAAAAATACACAATTCGTCATCTTTCGGACGTTACTTGAGTCTCGTACGCTGATCCCTATGATGTATCTCGTCGGGATTCCCACTATGAGACAGCCCGGCTTTGAGTCATGGGCCAGCCCTCAAGGTTTTTCGACAAGGTGTTTCGACACAGGCCCCAACCAGACTGCCCTCAGAAATACAGCATGTAACAATATGTATATGCTACTTCGCTTTGTATAACAGTCATGGATAAAAGTATGTACTGTTGTTGTGACAAAACGTTTACAGTGTTCCTTTGATGCAATTTTTTGATGTAATAAAAATTTGAGTTGCCATCCATGAAGTAAAGATGTTTGGTCTCTTCTTAACAGCGATGTTTTCAGTCCTGGCGAATTGTGAAATGCCATGAGTGTAGAGCGGTGTCGGATTGAAATAGTGGGGAATTAAAAGAGATCCCTGTGAATACTTGCCAACCAACGCCATCTACCGGCATTATTGCCTCATTTGGGATAATCTCGACATATCACTAGAGTTCCAGGCAAGCGCTCTAACCGCTGCGAAAGTTGTGGCTCCCAAGTCAATATATGTCCATGCAGAATAAATTAAATTCAAACGTTTCTTTTATTCTGTTATTGAAAATGCCCATTTGAACCTTTATAACAAAAGTGTGTACAGTGTTTAGTATTAAATGTCTTTAGTGGATTAAATACAGTAAATAATAAGCACAAGAAGATAAGCATAATATTTTGTAAATTTTCGACTGGTAGTTGTAATAGGGTGTATTATCATTCGAACCCTATGTTCAGTTCTACCACCAGAGTTGTAGATGATTACAACCAGCAATTACTGGTTGCCGTTATTTATTTCAAAGTATCGTCTTGCTAATGTCGAGAATGTTTAGGAAAAAACGCATGGGTACATGTGTGCCACTTTAGGAATAAGGTGAGTTCTTGCAATCTACAACTGTCTGATGTGAAAGCATTGAACAAAAATATTTAAACCATGTTAGTTTAATTATCATATACCTTTCGAAATGATAAATCATATAATAAGGCAGTAGTAGTAATTAACGTGTTTACTGATGTACATTATTCTAAAAATTTTTCGATGTTACCTCATTTGTTAAACTATGTTGAATAAAAAATTAATTAAATTATTTGATATCTGCCATAAAAACAAAGAAAAGGTGGGAAACGGCCGCTAGACTACTAATTACTAAAAAACACTGACAAAGATGTACAAGTTCTTACAGAAACAGTTCTTGCGGGTTGGAGAACACAAAACACAGATGGACAACACATTTTTACGCCGGTTGCGTGTTTGCGCGGTCGCGACGTTTCGCTGGCCGGGCCAGCTCCCACGGGTGGCGAGAGTGATTTCACACTGCAGTATGGCGGACGGTAAGCGATGGTTGGTAACTAGTACACGTAACGACCGCGGGATGAACTTGGGTGTGGCGGAAAATTTGAAAGTTATCGGATGCTGAGGCCTGGTGGTTCTCTAGATTTTGTGATATACTGGTGGACTGGTTCCCAGCGCCTCAGTTCTGCACTATTGTCTGAAGATGGCAGGGTTCTCACCAGTCTGGTGTTGCAACAGGCATCAAAATAGTGATTTGTGAAGGGCTGTATGTGCAGCAACTGGTTTATTTTGGTGGTTTTGTCCGGAACTTGCTATTGGTTGTTTGGTATCGGCCCTGTGTCTTAGTGAGTTCACGGTCAGGCCAATGTATTCAGCATCACACTGTGTGCACTGTAGTTGGTAGATAAGGCTTTTCGTCCCACAGCTTTAATTGTTTAAATTGGGTATGTGCGAATGGTAAGTTTTCTATAGATGGATGTGGAGGCCTGATGTATTTCACAGGTGCTGCAACGAGGGCTATTGCAGGTATTGTAGAACTAGCCAGATTCACACTGACAAACAATGACCTTATATTTCAAGACCAACACTTTCTGCAGATTAAGGGGACATCTAAGGCACCCGTATTGCCCACGCCTATGCTAACCTGTTCATTGGCAAGTTAGAACAAAATTTCGTAAACTACCTGCAAATACAGCCATACTTCTGTACCCGGTTCATTCTAGACATCATGATCTGGGCATCCACAAAGGAATGTCTCATTGATTTTCTCAACAATCTGAACTCCCATAGTGCCCTGAAATTTACCTTGAACAATTCAAGCACACGAGCAATCTTTCTGGATGTTAAACTAACTCTACAAAAATGTAAAATTGAAACTACTGTGTTCACTAAACCTACCAACCATCTTCAATACCTTCATTTCGCAAGCTACTCACCGTTTACTGCAAAAAATTACATACAGCCAAGCAACCAGAGCCAAACACATCTATTCAACCAAAGATGTTCTGAATACACAGTGTGACCAAATAGCGAGAGCATTTATTGACATAAGATACCCCAAACCTGTTGTTGACAGTTATATTCAACCAGCCATTTCTAACAAGGGACCATAGACCCGAGACAGTAACAGTGACATCTCTATGGTAGTGCCTTACAATGAAGGTCTCAACAAATTCATGACTATCCTCAACTGTGGCCACAAAATACTTTCTTCACCGCTTACACACAACCTGTTCTCCAAACCCCCAAGACTAGTTTTCAGACGATTTCCAAACATCCGCAACAAGATGGTATGCCCCAAACTACCACCCATCCATATATCCAGCACAATCACCACTCCCTGCAATAGCCTTCGCTGCAACACCTGTACAAAACATGAGCCCTCCACATCGTTCCATAGCAGGCTCTTCAATCACACATACCCAATTTAAGGCAATTACAACTGTGGGACGAAAAACCTTATTTTTTCAACTACAGTGCACACAGTGCGATGCTGAATATTTTGGCCTCACCACGAACTCACTAATCCCGAGGATGAATGGCCACAGGGTCGATACCAAACAACAAACAGCTAGTTCCAGTCTAAGCCTTCAAGATAAACCAAATGATGCACATGCTGCCTCCCACAAACTCTCTTTTAATGCCTGTTACAACACCGGAGTGGTGAGAGCCCTACCACATTCAGACTATAGTGTTGAACTGAGGCGCTGGCAACCAGTCAATCAGTATATCACAAAATCCAGACAACCACCAGGCCTCAACATCTATGTTTCACCCGCAGTTTCCCACGGTTTTCTTTGTTGATGGTGCCTCTTAGCCGAAGCCATACCAGCGCCTGGCCCCCGTGGGCGAGGAGAGAGATCACGCTCTACTACGCAGTGAACTTTAGCTAACAGTCAGGTGGAACCGCCCGAACCCTTTGACGGAACACTGAACTGCGCCTCCATCCACCTTCCAAAGGAGGACAGAAGCTAGCGAGAGAGCCAAGAGCCACCCATTCCTGGTTCTCGCACACTGACCTGCCCCCCGACTGAGATCCTCAGCTCAGTCCCCTCTTGGTTTAAGTCGGGGGCCATCTTACTCCTAACAGGCTCACCGGGCCTGCTCTCGGACACTTTCGCAGTCACTCGTTGGCCTTTCTCACGGTAAGGGTCCCCTCCAGGCCTGCCCAGCATATAGGCAATTACCACCACTACGAATCCAACCCAGACCAGACACTGAAGATAACCTTACCGTGGGGCTAACCTGGTCGCCCATAGTACTACCTTATTTCCATGCCATTTGTGGGTTTTCCAGCCTGACCGCCTGGGTACTTCAGATCACACAGGGTCCACCTTTCCCCAGACCGCATTAGGTTCGTCCATTTCCATTACCCTTGATCTCCCACTCGGAAATCTGGGCTTTTGGGCCCCAACAGCCTGAGCGCTAGGTAGTCTAACGCCCCGCCTAGTGAATTCTCCTTGTTGCCATCTGTCGGAGAATCCATCTAGACAGATACCCCTTTCTCAATTCTGAGGAGCCGTAATGCATAGGGCCCGCACGCCACAGCCTGCATCGGTTCTAAGATCCGGTGACGCCACAAGGAGGCTGCAGGTTGACTTGGGTGTGAGAGGTGTTTGTTCTGAGGTGTCACGGAAGCGTAAAGCTAGCACCAGAGGCCGAGGAACGCATCCCGGTGTAGTGCCCACCAATACTCACATGAGCCCCGGAGCAACATCAGCACCCCTAAGAGTGTGTATGTGGTTACTCCCTTCGGATACTAGAGCGTGGCACCGCTCCGACACCGCAAACAGGAAGATGCACGATCGCATTGAATTGCTCCATGGCGAGAACACACCTTAATCACCAGGCCTCAACATCTGACCACTTTAAAAATTTCCCCGCCATACCCTATTTCGTCCCTCGGCCTATAGGTGTACTAATTACCAACCGTCGCTTACCGTCCGCCATACTGCACTGTGCAATCACTCGCCGCCCAAGGATGCTGGACAGGGGGTCTATGCTTGAAATCGTTCGGGTTCGTAATCTGTTCGAGACGAGTCGAGTGGTAGAACTCGCATGCGGCTCTGAGTGTTAGAGATGTGGTATGCTGGAGACACGGGCTCGGGTATTGTTCTCAGGGAGCCGCCTGCCTTACTGCTCGGTATGGACTTTAGATATGTTTGAACAACTCTGGCGGACACGTACGAGCCTCTCGAGTTTCTCTGTTTCGTATGTGAACATCCCGGAATATTTGTCAATGACTTCAAGATACCCATGTTGATTCTGTGATATGAATTATAGTACATGTTGACATGGTAGGGTAGGTGATATGAGATGAAAAACATGTATGAATAAGGACTGTTTGGTTTATTTTACACTAAGGGTGCTAGAAGTGCGGGCACGAGTTCGGGTGTATTAATACGTCTATACATCAACTAAGAATATGACGAGATGATTACGATGAACATGTTAAAAGTTGAGAAGCTAAAGCATCTACCGTTGTACTAAATGTTACAGATATTTATAATAAAAGTAATTGTACTGAAGAGGTTGGCTTTCTGAGCTAGTCTGAAGACATATTTTGCAATGAACTCAGCAAGGACTTACGTGCATTTCATCATAGTATGAATGAAAATTCGGATCGATAACCTTGAGAAGAGTTAGAAAATCACTGAGTTAAGAAATAAAATGTATGGATGGAGTGCTATTACACCAAACCGGTAATGTATTAAGACACACATTGTAGAAAAGCGTACAGGACGAAGCACGTACCACTGTAAGACATTTATTAAATTGGATGAATAAGAGATGTTTGTATCAGGTTATAAGCGACGTAACTTACCTATGACTACAACTCACTTCAGAAATAAACATAGAACAGTATGTGTCCGATGTTACCTGTAACTAGTGGGAATGGTAGCAGTGAAGCAGCATATAAGCTACATCAGTGAATAAGTTATGATGAGATGTGAGCTCGTGATGAACAACTTCGACTAGCACTGGGTTAGCTTCACCTCTGTTGGCGACATCTGCGCCGGTGATGACTACCACTACCGTCATGATAATGACTATGACGATGCATGCGACTTCCTTGTTAAAACTAGCAATGTATGTGACTGGGACAACGAAGCATAGATTATGTTTCTGTTACGAGGGCTTAGTTTGCATTGTGACGACACGAAGTTTATGAGAACACTATACTATGGTTTTTGATGTTTAATCAGGCCTTATATGGACATGACTGTGATTATTTTAAAATGAAGACTGAATAAATTTTCAAGGGAAGCGGTGTTAGTTTTACAAGTAGTTGTTATAGATTGTATGTACATAAAATGTGATGATTGGAGAAACAAGGGTTTTTATTTAACACTTTTTTTGTGTTTAAAGGTAAAGAAAGGACAGAAAATAGTAATATATGAAACAAGAATAACTGATCTGGTATAGAAGCTGACCAGTGATATGAGATTGGACGATGGTATTTGCATAGCTGCGAGTTGACGTGTATAAGTAACTGCTTGCTAAGCAGAGACAAAGTTATATATGCGTATATGTACTGTAGAAGAGTGTGATGGTTAGTTCGGACAGGTTTTGACAGGACGTCGGAGAGTGAAGGTAGAGTTGCGAGGGGGTATTGAGTCGGTGCGGGGGTGCAGGGGTGGTATGTTTAGCAAAAGTAGTCTTGATATGAAATTATATGTTAGTTTCTTTGACATTGTTGTGTACACCATGATTAAAAGTAGTCGAAGAGTCTTACATATGTAACTGTGCTGAAAAATATGTTCTTTTCAACACGAATGATTGATTGTAATGGAAATTTAAATAAATTTAGCTAATTTGGTAGAAGTGTGAGTGTAGACGATGAAGTTCTGTAGGAAATAAAGTCAGTGAAGTTATAATAAAAAATATTTATCAAAACGTTTTTTAGTAATTGATTGATTGATTTTATTGGGAATCGATAAGATATAGCTAAGAAAGAAGTCTTGTTTAAATAGTATTCATTATTGACATTTAAATAAAGTTTTAAAATTATTATTAAAATTTTTAAGAAAATCGATTAATTTTGAAATTTATGATCAATACGTAGTCTCAATCGATGGTTGTTACTACTTACGGTCGTCTAGCTGCTATGTGAAGACATTGGTGACATGCTGTGTAGTGAGAATTATAAAGGAAATATATTTTTTTATGAAGGATAAGAAATTTGGGGAAAAGTAGGGAAAGGGTGGGTGGAGGTGGTGTAGTAGTTTGAGCGGGTTATAACACGAGTGTCGATGAGAGGGGAAAGTAGGGGAAATTCATTAACTAACAGCCAATTACAATACTTGCTGGGTAGGGATTGGGGAGGGGCTGATAGGGGAGGGGGGATAAGTTAATATATACATGTAAAAAGTGGTGGGGGGGGGGCGTCAGTGTGTCGATGGAGCTCGTCCGGGTAAGACGTGTCGGTAGTTGGTTTAATTAAATAATTTTTATATAAAAAGTTTTTTCAAGTTTTTTATAAAATAATTTTATTAAAAAGATTTTTATTAAATACGTGCGAGGTTATAATGGAATGCGAAATCGAAAAATGTTCGGAAGAAACATCAAGATGGCGGCCGGAAACAAGATGGAGGTAATTATTTTTTCCGTATTTTTCGGAATTTTTTGAAATTTCTAAAATTGTTAAAATTTTCGGAATTTTTTGGAAATTTCAATTTTATTGAAATTTTTGGAAAATTTTATTTATTTTTTTTTAATTTTCTAAATTTTGGAAAATTTTTGTATTATGACACTTACAGTCAAGGTCCAGGTTAAAGGTCAAGGTCATCCAACATGGCGGCCGGGGCCGTGACGTCAAAACATGGCGGGGGGCACCTCACTCCGGCTCCATGTCCCAGAAGTAACTAAATCTATCTACTAATGTCTCATTTGTTTTCATTACTAGGGAAAGTCCGATTGAACTCTGTGAACTGTGTTCAACGTTACCATTATTTATATCACTTCCGTCAATTACTAATGTGTCCTCTACGACATCACAAATGTCACGTCTATCCATTTTTTCAAGTTTGTTATGTTTCTGACAAATATTTTGGTTATCTGGATCACCTTGATCTTCCATGTCCTCACGTGCATCAATGTTGCAAAACTTATCGACGTGTTCATTCAGTTGAGGCTCCCTGATTACTTCACATAGAGCTAAGCATTCTTCCGGAAACACATTTTCGTCATAGGGACAGACCCATATGGCTCTAAATCCTGTGACTGCGTTGTGCATTGTTGCTGCTTGCAGATATGCAAAGGTAAACACTGCTAGACAATAATCTGTAATAAGAGCTCTCCAGGATGACTTCTCCTGAACTTTCTGTAGTTCACTCTATATAAACTCCAATGAGTAGTATGTGGAGGAAACACACAATTTCAATTTTGTGTTTATCAGCGTAATCAAGTGTTTCGCTAGATTTGTAATGGGATTCATGGCAATCTAGCATATAAAGTGCAGGTTCTTCATTGTTTGGACGATGTTTCTGGAAGTGCTTCGTCCATATTAGGAAAGTTTTCTTGTCCATGTAGCCACCCTTAGTAACAGTTACGAATATTCCATGAGCAAATCCAGACTTAAGTTTATCAGAAAGTCTTTTTCCTTTTAAAATTACAAACTGTGTGAATGTAGTGTTCAATAGCAGAGCAGCATGGCATAATAGTTGTTAGAACCCCTCTTTGCTGAACATTGTATCTGGTAGGATACACATCTTTCAGTTTTTCCAACAACTAATTTTGTTCTCGGCACCGTGGACAAACCAGATTCGTCACAATTTACAGACGAGAAGCATCTCTCTCAGCACCTGTGATTTTTAACGCACTTTTCAGACGTTAGAAGTAACGTTTGACTGCTGCTGTGTTCACTGAGTTAGCACTTGCCAAAGAAAAGTTAGTTTTCTGAATGTGATGCCTGGAAGTCATTTACGTAATACAGAAATCCAATCTTCAAAGGCAAATTTTTTTTAGCTATCGAAATAGTTTGGTATCCCATTTTCTTTACAAAAGTCAAATGAAATCTCTCTCACTTCTCATGGAGTCATACCAACCCCCATTTTTTCTAAGTAGTGTAGGTGTTCCAATAAAGCTAATTAATGATTCCAAAGTACAGTATTCCTCCCTAAGCACTTAAGTCCTGGGCTAGGCACTTTTTTCAGTTTAATGTCGACATAGAGTTGTTCTTAAACATCAAAACTAGTAACCTCTGTCTTAATAGGAACTTTGCCTTCCGTCACGGCTATAAACTGAACAGTATTTTTGTACATACGTACTTGCGAGTGAATGTTACCTAGTGGTACAAAACCCCACAGTAAAGAAAGACATTACTAACTGAGATTGAGAAATATTTACATGTATTCGATCCTTGAAAGGGTTGCAGTCCACACAAAAACAAAAAAGTCAATAAAACAACAAAATAAATGTTAAGAAACGTAGCCGAAAAAAAATGGACAATTATAGCGATGAAAACACAGGGACAATTCAATCGACTTGAAACAAGAGGACCTTTTCTGTTACTTAGGAAGTACTGCTGTGAAAGTCAACAAGAAATTTTCAAAACACGCAACGGCACAAACGTTCTAGTCAATAAGATGGTGACCACTCTGATTATTTTCATGAATAGAAGAGTATTAAAGAGCTGTGTGAAGTTCGCGATAACACTTATCTTTGTGCAAATAATTGTAAATTCACTTCACGTCGTTTCCGATATCTTGCCAAAATAAAGTTTTAAAATTTGACTTTCAATTAATATCAAATAATTTCATAAAATAAATTATAAAACTGAAAATAAAAATATATTTATATATATTTAATACAAATAATTTTTTTTCTTTTTTTATGAGCATGACATTGTAGCCTGCAATGTCTTTATCCACTGTGATTTTTTTTTAGTTTGGTATATCAGTTGGTTTTAGTGTAGTCATTAAAATGGAAACATGCAAAATATGACTTTAACAAGCCATTACGCGAAAACTATGAGAGATAGAAAAATTTCATAACAGCCAAATTTAGTCACATTTTGTGTCTAAAATAAGAAAAAAATATCTGATACAAATACAAATTAAAAAACGGCGATGAAAATTGTGGTATACCGCACCCTTAACCTAATCCTGCACTTCGCGCTCACGGTCCGATAGCCACTGGATGCAGATGTGCCAACTGTAGAAAAACCAAGTTAACTTTAGTGGCTGTTTTGCCCGAGTGTCCTTTTAACCCTGGCCAATCATATATATATATATATATATCCATATGTACACATATATTTAAAACTTATACAGATGTCAGGCAAGGAGATGGGCTCTCACTGCACATTTATTCAACTTGGTTTTAGATAAAATTATTAAATAATTGGAGGATAAGGTAAAATGGGTTCAGTTATGAAGAACACGTTCAACCAATACAATCACTAGATGTTTAGCATTTGCAGATCACCTGGCAACACTCAGCTACAATAAATAAAAATCACAAGAAGGACTGGAACATTTGCTTGAGGGCACTGCCTAAACAGGTCGAGAGATATGAAATGACAGCACAATACATGGAAAGAAAGAACGTCTCGCAAGCCATGCACACAAGATAAGGAAATGTTAAAAGAGTCGAAAAATGCAAATATGTCAAGGGGATAATATAAAAGTAGAAGGGTCAAACAGAGCATCCAAGCTAGAAAGAAAAGAAAACCCTTTGGAAAACGTACATACTTATACGGACAAAAGAAATATATAAAGGCATGCCTAACTCAGGAACTACAATACAGATGGATTACCAGAAGCACTTTACGCATCAGAAACGACTACTATCGGTGCATCAGGTATCACAGAGACAGAAAAGAATAGTAGAAAAATTATAAGTAAATTCTTTCGAGCAACACTCAGAAATTGTATATCGATGAAGAGACCAACCAAATAATTATATCGTCATACAGTCAGACTCACAGGTAAGATCAGAAAACGTAGATTAACGTTCTGTGGACACAATCACAGAATTAACAACAGACTAACACAAAGATTCTTTGATGTAATAAACGGCTAAGAAGAAAAATATAACAATTGGTTTAATGACATGTAAGAAGTCATTAAGCAGGTAGGAATCAAAAGTGTTATTATAAAGGTAAGAGGAAAATTCAGAAACAAATTTATGAACACAAAATTTTCTAAACAAAATAAAGGAAGCAGGAAAAACATGGACTGAACAAAGAACACATGAACACAGCCAAAGAATTAAGAGGTTTTGAAATAGGAAAATAAGAAGGAAACGAGAAAAAATTTAGTAGCATACAAGTTCAAACACTGCCTCTCAGGGCAAAAATGTGTAATGATAATATACACATAATTCTAATTTTATATAACTGTGTTATGTCCTGACATTAGTTTTTATCCTTAGAAAAAAAATATTTTATCAACGCCCCCATGTACGTTGTCTCACCCAAAAATAGTACTGTTCGTTAAAGTAATTCAATTACAAACGCGCGTACTACTATAGAAATATTTTATAAGATCTCCAGAGATTTCGCAGAAGGAATATATGGCAAAATATTAAATATTCAAAGCTCAATTAAGACATACTTAGAATAAAAGGGAATTTAATATATTGACATATACTGTACCAAACAAGCACAAAATATCTCAAATTATACGTCACTAAGCACGTTTGTATAGTTATTGAAAACGTGTCTGTGAAATGCAAAACTTAACAATTATATATTAGCAAAATATTAAAATAAAATATATTCTATTTTAATTTATAACGGTTATATCCTTAGGCCCTTACTAAAATGTGACTATAGTCATTGCGTCATTTACTATTAATGTTATACACTGGAATAATTATTCTTTATAGCATGAAAATATCAATAATGGCAGAGAGTACACAGTGAAAATTAACACATTACAAATTACTTAAAAATATTTACAAATGATAATTTGAATTATGAATGGGCTCTAATGTCGGTTGTGAAATAATCTGTATTACGTAGTATATTTTCTACGAAATATTTTTTACCAGTTATTAAAATCAAGCGAAACATGGAGACAAAACAGTTGGGAGTACACAAAATTCTGTAAAATGAATTAAATATTTGGTCAACGCATGTATTGGCTTCGTAATAATACATGTTCGTTGGTTAAATTATTAGCCAGATATTATTTATGTACGCTGTGTTGATGCTTTTTCAATAGAAAAGTTTTAAAACATCTCGCGAGGTAAGTATCGAAAGTAAGCAATTATTAAAAATTTAAAATAATTTTCAAGAGTGCTGATTTTAAAAAGTTACCTTTAATGAATTAAATATATATATATATATTTATTTATATTTATATGTATATAGACACACACACAAACAGAAAACGTTGCCATTAATACTTGACATATGACCATTCTAAAATTAATTAAATACATCGTGTCCGTTTTCCAAACTAAATTATGGATGAAAGAAGTAGTAAAGAATTTTAATTTTGTGTCTGGTATTTAGATAACATATGATTTGAAGTTTATTGTAACCTACACATTTATGCTACGAACATTTGTTTGCACTTACAGAGTCACATTTAGCTTCTTATTTTATTCGCTATTCGAGTTAAAATTACTTAAAATTTACATTAAATTTTTAAGTTTATATTAACTCTTGTTTCATTTCATAATAATTAAAGCATTCCAATAACTTAAAGTAACTAATCTATTAAAGATTACTAAGTTGTAAAAATTCCTCTTTAGGCAGCAAAATACATTCGTTGATCGTGCGTTTTTCTCTCGCGCATTAACTACAAAAATGTATTCTTGTTGTTACTTTATGATGCGTATGCGACGATGCGCATTGGTTTGCTTGCATTTGTATTTTTCGTTATTAAATATCGTTTTACAATATAATTAAAAACTACAACAAGTTTAATGATTTTAACTAGGCCCTTGCCAGAGACTTTTTTAATAACACAAGTTTACTTGCAAACATAATGCAAGATCGTTCAATATAGGGCTGATCCCATGGGTGTTATCTAAGATAAGAGGTCACCGTCAAGAATGTAGGCATAGTCGGTTCTACTAGAACGCCACCGCTATCGATGTGGCAACCTTGTCGACGACAATCACCTCCTCATATCTTCGCGCTCTAACATGGCTGTTGCTCTACCTGAATGAACTGTGTGTAGGACAAACAGGCCAATCACTGAAGTATGTTGTCATATATACTGTCAAACACATGCTTCAGTGCCGACTGTGTCCAACCTCCAGCACACAGTATGACATGCACCAGGCCTCGGGAAATGCTGTGAAAGTGGTCGAATTTTGGTGACAAATTGTATAAAGTTCGTAAATGTTTTTGTAACTACGTAAATGTGTATGCTATTTTCTAATCCGAGAATAATCTGGAAAATCAATAATGCCAATTTATATTGAGTGCATTTGGGAGCAAATTGGAGGCGGATATGTAAAACAAAGTTAGCAATACATTCGAAGTTATTGATTTGCCTTTGAAGTTTATTCGTCATCTTGTAGAATACCAAATACTTATCTGTAAATGCATTTAAGAAAGATTTAACCTTTAAATATAAGAATGTGCTGAAGCTTAAAACATGTATAATTTCTACAGAGTCACAGCACGTATTTACGTCTTTATGGTTTCATAAAAAATATACAAAAAAATTTTAGTACACAAACGCAGTAAATTAACTCTGGTTGTACTTTTACTGACAAGAGCAACCAGTGTTCATAAATTTAGAAATTATAATTTTATTTTTTTATCATGATATTTTTTATCTTTGGATTGAAAATCTGTTATCTATTTAATACTATAGCTTATATGATCATATGTATGGCTGATGTAACGTAAGAATACGGTTTACTAAACCGTAAGTCCAATTAATATCATTCACTTATATTGTAAAACAATTACAATTTTTACATGCGAATGATTTTAAACAGCAGAATATAACTGCCGGAACAAACGTTGTCTTTAAAGCTAGTAATATTTAGACTTCTAGCTTGCTTCAGTTGTAAAGTGACTTTAACAAAGCTGGTGTAAGGCTCAGACAGTATGTAGTGTACTACATGTCTGCTGTGTCACAGGTGCAGAAACTTGACAGTGAATTAACCAAGTACCAGCGACATGTGCAAGATCTAGAAAATCAGGTTCAAGAGCTCAACAACACAGTAAGTTAGTTACACGTCTAGAAATAGTGTTGCTACTTTACTTGTTCAGAGCTAAGATACTAATGGCTGAACACAACGTTTACAATACATAAACTCCTGACAAATATTACAAATGTGTGAAAAGATTACTACTTTACCACCGTAATGCTTCTTTCTAAATGTAAGAAACTGAGGTCTGTATTCTTGCGGATAAAAATGCTCTGGGAAAGACTGTGGGGGTTCTAATAATTTATGTACATTTTCTACTTGAAAACTTATGTATATTTGACAATAAGGAACTTGTGGGTGCAGTTTTTTTTATATAGGCTACATATTAAAATACAGACAATTTTAATTTTAAACATTTTATTAAAAGTTTTCTTGAAAATTAAACAAAACGTTAAAAATATCAAACAGGATACAATATTTACCAAATTTACCTGTTTTTGTATCTATGGCCACTAAGGAAAATGTGAAATTTGGGGGAACAGGAGGAAAAAATCAACAATTAAGTAAATTTTTCTTGTCTATGTAACCAATTTTTAAGTTATCACCTACTTTAACAACGAGAAAGAATGTAAAATATCCATCTACTTGTCATATTTTTTTACGAGAACACCAGGAATTCACAGACGACTCTATACACAATTTATTTAATTCAATTATTTTGTTGTTAAAATATCTCGAACTTGGTGTCAGCAGGCTAACTGTAAGACTCTTTTTAAAAACTGTGAAGATAAAATAATGTACACACGTCTCTCGAGACATTTACAACTGAGTTTTGTAACCGGAGGATAACTCCGAAGTGACTTTGGTCACACACGTTGACCTTTTTCTTGTAAACATCTCCGTGACTTATATAAGGTCAGTTGAATGCGTGCTGCATTTGAAGGGGTCAATGTTTGTCAACAATTTATGCTTATAGTTTTCTTAATCTAGCATGTTACATAAATGTGTAAAATTATGCAGTAATTTCACACCAGCATGTCATGTTACACGTACAGTGAGCCAGACTGAATGCCAGAAACTACTGATGTACGAGAGTCAACAATTGTGTAGCTTCATGGAGAGTAATTTACTAAACTGCAATGTGTTATTTCAGGTGGAGTCACAGGTTGCCTGTTTTGCGTTGGGAAAAATTCCAGAACAACTACAGGAGATAAAGAAAAAGGTAATAGGAATGTTGAAAATTGTTATTTTCATCCAGCAGAAATGTAAGGCCAACTTACGATTCTGATTTGCTACAATAAATTACTGATAAAAATAAAGAGCAACAATTGATTTGGGAAGATGATATCAGTAAAATTCTGATCTCATCTTACCTTACATATTCCTAATTTTTGTAGACTGGCTAAAATGTATTATTATGTGGTTAATTTTCCTTGCTTATATTTTATTTATTAAAGTTTATTAGGAATATTATACTTAGCTAAACACGCAATGATATCCTGTATATATTTATAAACTGAACACTTACATACCCCTTTCGAAGTAAGGATTACCTGAAAAATAAATAAAACGTAGCCAATTGGTAATACACGTCTGAATGACGTAATTTATGCGTATTAGAGTTAACACCGCATAAAGCAATATTTTTTTTGTTTAAAATATTAGTGAGCAATAACAAAACTATACTTAACGAAAATCAGTAATGATTTCATGTTAATAATAGCATAATACCTCATATACGAGGAACCTAACCTGAGTACTCCCAGAAATCATTTTTGAAACTTAACCGCAATGGGAAAACCTTACAATTACTGTTTATAGCTTCATTTAAAGTCTGGTTCTCAGCTTTTAAATTAATAATTCTAGGAAATAAAAACCTAATTTAAATACCAGTACATACTTAATTATCAAATAGATTTTAATTTAATCCTCATATTGCTGAAAATGATTTCAAAACAACGTATTTGAAATCGACTTAAATAACAGTATCACATATGTAATTACATATGTTGTATAAATTTGTAAAATTTTCGAATACAAAACATTTTAAAGATTCTCATTTTAAGAAATGTGTGCACAGATTACAAGTGAATCTACCTTACTTCAGTTGCTTAAAATAATAAAAAAATTTATAGGGTTGCTTTAACTTATATCTAGAGTTATGAAGAAGCAAACAGACAAAAGGGTTAATTTTTCTCAAATAGTTGCGTTCTGTTTCCGCTTATAATAATTAGATATATTTACACAAAAATAAACGAGATGGCCTGTACTGTGTCAGTCAACACGATAACAATTATAGAAACTAACTATTTTATAGTGAATTAAAATACACCGCGCTACTTAAAGATAATCATGTGACTAAATAAGGAGTTTTTTGTGTCACTATCGTAAAATGTATTCAATTATTAACAACTTTCAACTTAATTAATAAAAAATATTTGCCGCATGGAGTATCACATTTTCCCTGATTTTTCTCAGTGTTAATTCTTTACTGCAAACGCTAACGTTGCTGTGATAAACATAATTTTATTTCGGTTTGTGTGAGCAGGAAAGCAAAGAAATATATATTTGGCGTATATTTATGCTTAAACTATGAAAAGTAACATTTAAACTTGGCAAAATTATTGTTAAACATTGTTTTGATCAAATGTAAGATTCGATTATTCAAACCCTATATTGTAAAATATGTTGCTCTAAAACAGAAACTTTACAATTACAATGCGCCTTTACCACAATATTTGTTACAGATGGTTTCTGCGCTTTGTCGCCAAACGTTTTGCTTATCAGTTGTTCAAAATATTAACTGCTATGGTTATAGGCGGTTCGGGACAATGCGAGCGCTCAAAAATCCTTGCATATTTTAAATTTTCAGCCAGCTTGTATGTGTTCCCTAAAATTTTATATAAATAATGCCTTATGATTTTATTTACATGTTATTTAAAATGTTTGCGTCTACATTCCAAAAGTTAACAATTTATATTGACTATGTTTGCGCATTGCATACACAGCTGTTGAATAATTGCTTAAATCGATAGAAGAAATTACAGACCTTGTAAATAACTGGGAGTCTGCATCTATGCACCACATGTTTCCGTATTTAATCTCTGTTTATGAAATGCATTCTCCTCTGACGTTCCTTCCATTGATTCCAGAAGTAATACCAACGTAATTCAATATCTCAGCCCAGAAAGAATACCGCTGAAAATATCAGGTTGGGCATTCAGCCCCCCCGCCCTCCCCCCCCCCCCCCCTTTTCCGCGCAGAAATAAGCTTTATGTTGGTGCTTACTAAGTTAATTGATTATGCAGTCAGTATATTCCTAATAAGTCTATATAAAATTTTCAACAAATCATGAAATACAAATAAATAAATTGGGTTTCGTTTTAATATGGTACTACTGTATTTAAAAAAACGGAAATCTGATCAATAATTCAGTCCCAACCATACCAATTAAAATTTTTGTGATTAACACGTTACACATTTCACATATAAATATTTTTATCGTGTCTTTTGCTAAGTTTTTTCTGGTAAACACACTTACATACTATGATGTGTTCTATGACGTTTGCGGAAGCAAACAAGAAAGCAAACCATTTTAAAAAGTATAATTATTATTTTATGTATTGCTGTATTACAGCTCAGATTAAACTATATGTTTCCTTAAGATTACCTGCTTATTTTGAGGAAGAACTTACGAAACCTATGCCAGTGCGCAGTTAATATAACTATGAATTTCAAATATTTTATTTGTAGCAACAGTGATACTTGCTTATGTAGTTCATGTTTTCAGACTAACTCCGATACTGTGAATTCATGTCCGTATATCTAATCAAAGCGAACGATATGTCTCAACAAAAAGACACTAAGGTGTCATGAAGATCAATGTTTTACTTTTTAAATGCCAAATACACAAAAAATTAGTAACTTTACAGTATTATTTTTTGCGTAAGTCGACAAATGATTAATCATGTTTAACTAAGTGAAACATCTTTTTTCATAGTTTTACTTCCAATTAAGCGAGATCGTATTCTGAAAAATGATTTCTTGTATTCACAGACATGTAAGCTAGTACAATAATGTTTTATATTTGAGACATATGGGGGGATTAACACCAGAAAAAAACTCTTTAATTAATTGAATACGTAAATATATGACATTTAAAACGATTTCATTATTTGAATAAATGATGTATAGTTTTGGTAGTTGTTGCTCGTAGTTTACGTTAAAAATACTGCATTCGACAGTACTTTATAAAAATGTAATCAATATGGTACTTAATGTAATTCACAGCTTCTAATGCTACAAAAATTTAAAAACAATTTAATAATGATCCGTGTTAATAATTAGGTACTTTTTTTTAATTTGCAGTAAAAGAAATATTATTATATCGGTGGTGAAGTTGCTGACTTCTAAGATAGTGGTCCAATGGTACAAAATTTTCAAGTTTTTCATTAAAAACGTAACCATTTATTTTTGTTGAAGAGTGCAGTCTTATAAGCACATGAATATCGCATTCACCTCGTCAAGTGTTACACCATAAGCTAATAATATTCATTTATCTGCGAGATTTAAATATCTTAAAAGCATTTTATGCACTATTCACACTGTATTATTAGGGATTGCTTTAATCTCGTATTAAAAAACAGTAATAAATTAATAGTATGGCCTAAAGATTTTTTACATCGTAATTGACTGCGATCCCTACGGTGAGCGGCTTTTTCCACGTATTTTATACTACAAAATTACGAGAACGACGTTCAAAGGATCTATTAATCTAAATTCAAATTATATTAGCTTAGGAGTGTAAACTTACTGTCAGCAATTGAACTGTACATGCATGGCACATCATTCAACAATACATCGACTAGAACTGATTTGGCGATCGTTGGTAACTGGATAAAGTAGGCCAGTATTCAGCTGTAGCCGTGTTTAGCGCAGTCTTCCCTCAAGACTACCCGGTTTAGATACCCGGCGTAGTCTGCCGCCAGATATTTTAACATCTAAGAATCATGCCGTAGGTTGCCACTATTTGGTGTTTTTTTCTCGGGGATCTCCCATTTTCCCCGCCTTAGTCATTTGGGCGTCTCCTTATTGCACGACCACATTTCTTACCAACTCCGGGGCAAGCAGATATTTACTGCTCCATAGTCGTAGATCTGAAATTCGGGGTCTGCTACCTGTCCGTCGTGTACCTTCCTTAAAATATTATTTATATTTATCTATTGTTACAGGAAACCTCTACCCCCCCCCCCCCA